>JAHBCN010008071.1:0-40447 GCA_019359885.1 Listronotus oregonensis
ATTATAAACAAGGCATTTTTTTTTGGAAAATTCTGTCAGTTTTCTTTATACAGGTGCCCGGGAAATGACGATAAAAATTTTTAAGGTACGATTCACATAAAAAGATATGAAAAAAAGTTCATTTAACTAATCGGAAATGCCTCCAGAGGGAGCTACAAGCCCTTAAAGATGGTGTCATAAAAGTGGTTTTTATTTAATTTATTAGGATCTACTTACAATACAGGGATTTACTTTTACGAATAAATTAGAGTGATTAAAGGTCACTTTTTGAAAGTGTCAGTTGACCCATATTGCAACCAGTGGCGTGGGAACAAAGGGTGGTAAGTTATTTAGGGTCATATTTTTTTCGCCGAGTGTATTTTTGCCATTTTTTTAATAAATTATGTTCCTTTGAACATTTGAACCCAGTTTTCGTGGACATTAAAAATTCAGGTAGTTAAGTTTGCACACTGTACATTTGAGCTGCTTGATTAGCATTTTGGTTGGCCTTGCCATAAATTAGTAACATAGCGGCATATTTTTCCGATTTAAAAACATTTTAAACGGACAAAAATATCGCAACCAATGTACGACTGACTTGACTCCACGCACAAGCTTCTGGGTAGCGCTGTTGCCAATTGTTTTTAAAATTTTAATGGGGGGATTTTTTTATTTTGTAAATTTCAACATTTATAATTTAGTTTATTATATTAGCAAATGAATTTACTGATAAGCGATTACGAGAAAAGTTACCAATTCTTAAGCTTTTCAGAAATCATTGTTTCCCAAGTTTGTAACTCTGATATCGTTTAGACAAAAATCTGTCAAGTTTTCACACATATGTCTTATAAACTTTTGACTTGTTTCGAGGTCCACTATCGCCTGTTACAATCGCGAGCATCATACTTTTTACACACTGTATATTATCTAAATAAAAATCTTTAAAATGTTGCTCTCTCTTTTCAGGTAAAGGCATTAACCCCAAACCGTACATTCACCGGGCATGAATAGGCAATCCACTCCCTCCCTCAACCGAATATTAAAACAAATCACTAATCCAAAATTAGAAACAAATCTGTATTCGAACTTCCGACACTTTCGCTCCGTTTCGTGCAAGTCAATCCTGCTGGATTGAAACAAAAGCAGCAGGAACGTGCACATGAAACCGCGTGTCGAATAAAATCGGTCGGATTCGGTTAGGTCTGTTCATTTCCTATCTTTCATCCAATGATTGATGTGACCGGACGCGAAAATTCGATCTTGCGTTATACTTCCTTCTCTTACGTGAGGTCACATGAAAATTTGTAACGAAATAGGTGCATAACTTATGTGGGATAAAAATAACTAAGCAATCACAAACAAATTAATAAAAGCATTAAACTTGTCCACAAACATATGTAAGGCATTTGACAAGATCAGTCATAATACAGGGTGTAACATAAGTGATGACTTTAATTTTAAGGGGTGATTCCTTGTAATTTTTTAAGTAAAAAAGTTCATATAAACATATGTCCGGAGACGCTTCGTTTTCGAGATACAGGGTGTTAAATTTTTTATAAATAAAACAATGTAAAATGGAACTTTTTTGTCCGTTAAATAATCTACATGTCTTGCTTCGTTTAGGAAAAAATATTTAACCTTACCCAACGCATTTCTTCCCCCTGGCTTTTAAAAATAAAATTTTGAAAAATTGGGTTTTAGAAGAATACACTAGCCAAAGAATTACAATGTGGTTTATGCAGACGGTGCACCTGCTCATTTTAGTCTTTCGTTTCAAACTATCTTAATAATATTTTTCTCGCAATGGATTGGTCGGGAGGGAACTTAGCTATGGCCAAAAACCTATCCTCTGGACTATTTCTTTTGGGGATATCTAAAATCGCTTGTTTATGCGACGCCAGTTGTGAATGAAAATTATTTAAGAAACAGAATTGTAGATTCATGTATTGACAGTCGTGGTTCTCATTTAGAGCATTTGATTTAATAAAAATTTGATGATATTTAAAACTCAAATAAGTTTTTATTATTTTCACAAAAAATAAGCGACGTACAAATAAGCCAAAGGATACCTTATAAAGTTATTAGTAAAAATTGCAACAAATTCGGTAAACGTGTTTTTCTGATATTAATGAAAAATCGATTTACCAAAAAAAAAATGAACACCTTGTAATCTCGAAAACGAAGCGTCTCCAGACATAGGTTTATATGCATTTTTTTACTTAAAAAATTACAAGGAATCACCCCTTAAAACTAAAGTCATCACTTATGTTACACCCTGTATATTACTAATACGCCTTTCAGAGGTCGGTGTGGATAAAAACCTTCTAAGGTGGGTAGAATCTTATATCAAAAATCGTTTTCTGTCCAGGGTCACACTTGGGACCGTTATTTTATTCATTTACCTTAATAATATAAAATCTTGTTTTCAGCACTGTGACTACTTACTTTATGCTGATGATTTAAAGGTATATTCTTCATATTCTTCCATCTCAAGACTAAGCAACAGCAGTAAATTTCAAAGCGATTTAAATCGCTTGAGTAGATATTATAATCAAACTCAGTTTAAACATGTTTATCACTTAAAGAATGTTCCGTAAAAAAGGTGGATAACTTTCGAGATTTGGGAGTCATTTTTGATTCCAAGCCTATTTTTGACTTGACTGTTGATGCAGTTGTAAGTTCCGCTTTAAGAATGCTGGGTTATGTAATTAGAAAGTGCAAGTTATTTAGAAAGACAGGGTAAAAATCAATGAATTTTGATGAATTATTTTAAGTTGATAAAATAATTGGATCATTTATTTACTTTCACATATTTTTGTTACATTGTAAAAGTGTACAAAAACAATTATTTTTTTAAAAGGTGGCCCTGTAGATTATTTATTTAAGCGTCTGCTCCGAGGCATGGAAAACTTCTGCAGCTGTTAAACCTTTTCTATTTATTTAAAATAAAAAAAGTTTTTTTGTTTGATTACTGATATGTTAAACGATTAACCTATAAAATGATAAAAAAAGTTAAAAATTTAAATAAATATCGACTGTTTAATCAAAGGTCTAAATTTTTGACCATTTTTTTAACAGTTTTGACCTCCTCACAAATGCGTCAACATATTAAAAAATTTTCTTTTATTCTGGAATTTACACCCTAAAGAGAAATTAGAAAACTTGTTTTTATCCCTATATGTTAAGAAATACATACTTCTAACATTGAAATTTTATTTTCGTGCCAATACAAACGATATCGCTCCCCAAAAATCCACTTTTCCCGTCAATTAGCAAAACCAGTGACTCTCTTAAAGACTTTTGCAATTACAAAGTTTGCCGCTGCGAGATGTCGAGGCAACTTTCCCAAGATGTTTTAGTTTACATCTGCCAGTGTAGCTAGATTACCTGTCATTATAATTTCACCGAGCGCGTATTTAAGTAAACGAACCAACTTGGAGCATTAGAACACTCCATAAATTTTCTTGAGTTAGTTTTCGACGGTGATTACATTTTCGGTCTAACTTACTTCGGGTCCGAGTAAGAAAGATCACTGGATTCTAAGGAGAGATTAATTAGTGGGAACCGGAGTGAGTAATTAACTTATTAGTTTAGCTTTTTCTTCATAATTTCGAAATGTATGATATGTTCGTCATAATTTTGAAATGTATGACATGCGTTTGTTGCCAAACCCAGAATAATATAGTGTTAGTTTATTTATATCATGATCCCAATATAATAGTATATAATTTATAACTAAAACAAATGACTATTCCAATAAATATAATAATAAAAAAAACATATAAACAATAATATATTTAATAGATAAAATATTAAATTATTCACAGGTGCCCACTCAATTCGCCTGGTTTCTGTTACGGAAATAAAAGAAATTGGAACAACTTCTTCACAGTCATATGTTGGTTTCTGTTTGATAGCATTTTCTATTGTTTTGATATATATACAGGGTGAGGAAGCATATTTTAAATTATTATGTACATTATTTGTTCTTATGGAACACCCCATATTTTTTATTTTTAGATATATAGACCAAATAAAGGTAGTTATTGTTATAATTCCTATACCTAAAACTAACCGTTTTGAGAAATTTAGAGAAATTAAAAATCAGACCATAATTTTAAAATTGTTTACACCCTGTAACATATAAGGAGCTGCTCTAACTAAATTTACTGCTTAGCTTAAGTTTAAGTTAACTATTTCATTAAAAGTTTTACCTCAATATTATACAGTGTGGTGAAAAAAATTTCCTTTAAATTTGGACACACATTTTATTAAATAACTTCCTAAAGTTAAATGAAACACCCTGTATTTAGTGGCCTATTTTGACGCAGAACTAGATATCCTTTAAAACTATATTACGATTTTCTATACCTATCTCTTTTACTTATTATGCAAAAGACGTTTTTATATTTGACATATGATTTATTTCTTTATCTTAAAAATGGAACACCCTGTACAGTATAGGATGACGCCTGTGAGAATATATTTCTTTGGGCATACACTTTTAATGCGAATAAACAAATTTCTTGACACTCACCGATTACCAAAATCATTTCATCTTCCTTATTTTAACTAATTAAAATGTAATAATCATTCAAAACAATTATAATTTTAAACTAGCTTAATCAATGATAATCGTTTGATTAGCAAGTGTCACTGTCAAATATTTTTTGTTTGCAAGTAATAATAAACGTCATCTAGGTCAAAGCCTACTATTATTAAAAAAATATAAATATAATTGTACCTTTGGTGACAGTCATATTAAAATGTATGTTTTTATTGACCCATTTATAATAATATTTTGGGATTTAATTTACCATTAAGTCCAATACATTTACTAAAAAACAAGGGCATTTTAACATATTTCTTCCCAACAATTAGGATAGGTGTACCTTTTACTATATTTTGATCCTCCTTTTCAAGAATGCTTTAATATTTTAGAAATGGCAATAAATTGGAGTTTTACTTTTGCCTGCATTTTGCTTCAGATATATTTTATTTTCAAAAATTTAAACTTGTGCTTTTAGCAAATCTACGTGGTCCTTAATAAAAAGGTTTTTTAATTACAGTACCGGGTGTTCCATTTTGTAAGATAAAGAAATTATTCATAAGTCAAATATAAAAACGTCTTTTGCATAAAAAGCAGAAGAGATAGGTATAGGATACCCTAATATAGTTTTAAAGGAAATCTAGTTCTGCTTCAAAATAGGCCATTAAATACAGGGTATTCCATTTAACTTTAGAAAGTTATTTAATAAAATGTAAGTCCAAACTTTGAGGCAATTTTTTTCACCACTCTGTATAATATTGAGGAAAAACTTTTATGCAACTTAAACCCTTTAGCTAAGCAGTAAATTTAATTACGAGCAGCTTCTTATATGTTACAGGGTGTAAACAATTTTTAAATTATGGTCTGTATTTTTATTTCTCTAAATTTCACAGAAACGGTCAGTTTAGGTATAGGAATTATAACAATAACTTACCCTATTTGGTCTATAGTATCTAAAAAATAAAAATATAGGGTGTTCTATAAGAAAAATATTGATATGTATCTTTGGGTCACCATATAATTATATATATATATATATATATATATATATATATATATATATATATATATATATATATATATATATATATATATATATATATATATATATATATATATATATATATATATATATATATATATATATATATTTTATATATATATTAATAAAAATATTAAAAAAAAATAGTACCCCAGAAAGTATGCGACTATGGAAAAAATATTATATTTGTCATTTGTTATTTGCCAGTAAATTTTAATTTTGTGTGGTCTGTTTGACCGAAAGTCCCCTTATTTGTCAAAATATCAAAAATTTTTATTAGAATAAGTTGTTCAGAATTTAAATCTATGGCTATGTGTAAAATTTTGAGCCATTTGGATAAAAACAAAAATTTGGACTTTTTTTCCATAAAAATATTTTTGCTTGAAAAATGTTTTTACCATTTAGAAAGAGGTTTTCTAGACCTAAACTAATGTTTTGGCACATTTTTTTTTACTTTAGTAATTTAGGCCATTTTTTCGAAGAAAATTTTTAAAAATGGCATTTTCTGAAATCCTAGTTGTTGCATAGGCATTTAAACAATACGGAAGAAAAAAATTGGAACTGGGCAGTTATGTAAGCAAATGTGCAACATAACCTTATTTTTTTTAATGCACCTATTAAAACTTAGAAAAAAAATGTAATTTTACTCTCTTTAATGTCTTAAAATTATTAAAAAAGTTGCATGCATTTAAAATTTACGGTAATAGAGTATTCGTTGTTGTCCGGTGAACTTTGGTTAAGGAGCACCCCACAAAATGAAGTCACATATATTTAGATCTGGAGAACGCGGTGGTCATAGTGCTGGTGTGTCATTTTACATTTCAGTCTATCGATTATGGCATTAATCATGTAAATTTTGCCAAACAGAAGCGGCAAAATGGGTTGAAGCAGCATTTGCATATAACATCCAAGTAAAAATTGCAAAATTTTCAGAGGAATTCGTAACGGTTTGGCAAGGAACTTGGTTGTTAATATTTGCCTAAAGAGTTAAAGGTAGAAATACGCTTAAAACGCAAAATTAAATGCATTTTTAACAGTCCTGTTGTGCGTAATACATTGCGTATTCTTCAGATAAATTAGTGTTTGAATACGGTCAGGTAACAGATTAGTTTCGCCAGTTAAGGCCATAATGACCCCGCATTCCAGCATTCCCACATTTCGCTCCCTTTTCGGGATACACGGCGCGAACAACAGCCTCGTCGATTATCCATTCGACATGTAAGAATGTTTTTGCAATAAGAAAATATCGATACTTACTTTTTGTATATTTTAAATTCACTTTAAACATACTTATTTCTTTGTGGAATTACAAAACAAAAATCAAAAAAAGAAAGATTTTAAATGCTATTTTGACTTATTTATTTATAAACTCATTCTAAGTCATAATTAAATTGATATAAAATCAAAGAAACATTTTTTTAATTTTTACAATAAATAATAATGTTTTAAGTGCTTGTGAAGAAAATCACGTTCGAAATTCGTTATTTTTTGATTATATACCTATTCAAAAGTTTATCATTTTTTAAAAACACTTTGAGCAAAAAAAATGCGGATGTTTCGTGTCTTAATTAAACTTGAGAAACATAGTACCGGGTGTTCCACTAAGAGAGGTAATCGGCTATATCTCAGAAACTACTAATAGTATAACTTTCGGGAAAAACTTTTTTAGATAAAAGCGACCAAGAGAAATTTCTGGAAAATATTTTCAAGTCTGTGGGATGGCCGCTAGGGGCGTAAGGGTAACGTCGAAACATAAAAATATACATTTCTCAAAAAAATATCAAATAAAGTGTGTCAATAATTGGTACTATTTTAATATTTAATGTTTTCTAAATAAAAAAGTTTCAGGTGTAATTTTTGTCAGTTATAAAATAAAGTGGTGGGGGAAGGTTAAAGTTTAATTTAGAAAAGTGCTAATAACTCCGGTTTGCTTTAACCGAATTTAGTGAACTTGGTCACGTTTAGAAGAGCCTTTTAAGCATTATTTTAAGGTGTATAAACTATTGCCACACTTATCTCACAAACGCTGCTAGAGGGCGTCAGGGTAAAAACTAACTTATTTTACGAATTTTTTTGAAAAATTTAAATACAATGATATATACCTTTTTACATATTTATAAAGAAAAAAATCCAACAAAACGGCGAAAACCGCAATTTAATATCTCTTTTTAAACTGAATATATTAGCAAAAATATAAATACGACAGAGAGACGTAATGCATTTAACGACACAATGTTTTCTACTAGGCCGATTTCTTTAGGTAAAAATTAAATTTATAAATTTTTACAAAATCTAATGACATACTGCATGGTTTTTACTTATTTATACCCATTTAGCGATATTAAACAACATTAGATAATTACCAACCTATAACTGTAATAATCCATCGAGCGTGTTCCTTATCAAGTTAGCTTTGAAAACAAAAGGATGCTGAAATATCAAAAATCCAACAATTTTTATTTCAAAATATAAAAATAATATTTTGAAATAAAAATTGTTGGATTTTGATATTTCAGCATCCATTTTTTCAAAGCTACAATAAGACCACGCTCGATGGATTATTACACTTATAGGTTGGTAATTATCTAATGCTTTTTGTATTGTGTTCTTTAAAAATGCCTTTGTTGCTTGAGGATTAAACTCTACATAAGCTAAAACGTTGATGACATTTTCCTCAGTTCTACGGCGTCTGCAGTGTAAGGAGCGAAGAACACTTTCCGTGGTACGAAAGCGATTTGCTAAACAAGTGAACATTCTGCTGCGGGCTGCCGTACCGGCTTCTTTGAGGATATCTCAATGCATACAGCCTTGTAGCTATTGTCGCATTTTGTAGACACTTAAAATAAATAGCAATAATATCAACTGCTTCTTCAAGCAACAAAGGCATTTTTAAAGAACATAATAGCACAACACTAAAAATAATATTTTGAAATAAAAATTGTTGGATTTTTGACATTTCAGCATCTTTTTGTTTTCAAAGCTAACTTGATAAGGGACCACGCTCTATGGATTATTACAGTTATAGGTTGGTAATTATCTAATGTTGTCTAACATCGTTAAATGGGTTAAAATAAGTAAAAATTATGTAGTATGTCATTAGATTTTGTAAAAACTTATAAATTTAATTTTTACCTAAAGAAATCGGCCTAGTAGAAAACATTGTGTCGTTAAATGACGTTACGTCTTTATGTCGTATTTATATTTTTGCTAATATATTCGGTTTGAAAAGAGATATTAAACTGCGGTTTTTGCCGTTTTGTTGGGATTTTTTTCTCTATATAAATATGTAAAAAGGTATATATCATTGTATTTAAATTTTTTAAAAATTTCTAAAATAAGTTCTTTTACCTTGACGCCCTCTAGCGGCTTTGTGAGATGAGTGTAGCAATAGTTTATAGATCTAAAAATAATCTTAAAATGCTCTTTTAAACGAGACCAAGTTCACTAAATTCGGTTAAAGAAACCAAAGTTATTAGCACTTTTATAAATTAAACTTTAACCTTCCCCACCACTTTATTTTATAACTGACAAAAATTCACCTGAAGCTCTTTGTTTAGAAAACATTAAATATTAAAAAGTACCCTATTGATACACTTTATTTGATATTTTTTGAGAATGTATATTTTAATGTTTTGACGTTACCCTTACGCCCCTAGCGGCCTTCCACAGACTTGAAAATAATTTCCAGCAATTTCTCTTGGTCACTTTTGTCTAAAAATATTTTTCCCGAAAGTTATACTACTAGTAGTTTCTGAGATATAGCCGACTACCTCTCTTAGTGGAACACCCGGTACATAAAATATAAACTAAAGAGATGATACAATGCCGTTCTTTGACGTGTCTCTGCTTGAATAAGTAACGATGCCAGTTGATTTCTAATAATTTGTTATTATTAATGGTTCTTTTTTCCATTTAACAGAAATGAAGTTTTTTATAGAAAAAACTAACCGGAACTAACAAACAACAACTTCCAATCTATTTTCTCGTTCTGGTTAGTTCCTTGTTAGTTCTGGTTATGTTTTCTTTGTTAAATTGTAAATTTTATTTTTATTATAAATACGCCGTCGAAAAAAAAATTTAAAAAAGTGTCTGACATCTTACTTTTTCTATTTTTTAAAGCCAGAAAAGTATGTTTTTATTGCGTTTTGTAACTGGCTGGAATTGCAAATATTTTTGATTTAATGAAAATAATATTAATAAAATTAATAATATTTCGGTTGGCAACACTGTAAACGTCTTGTAGCGGCGCATGTCTTTACGTAAATCGTAAATATTTGAAATAAAATGTCAAATAATGACCAATTTTTATAATTTCAATTGCGATTTTCTTGGTGAAAACTGCGGCATACTCCATAAAAAATGTTTTTAGCCCCTTCCCTTATAGATAACAATATATATTTTAAATAAAATATTTGTATTAATATTTTATTATGTATGGATAATAATTAAAATTTAACCGTATCTACAAACTTAATTATATAACCGTATATGCAAATAAATATATAATTATTACTTGTTTTATTGCTAATTTTTTTTATAAACATATGCACTACTTATACATTTGTAAATAAAGTGCTCGAAAAACAAGGCTGAAGCTGAGGTATGGGCAAAAAAAATTTTTACCATTACAAGAGCTATTACTGAGCTTCTCGGCCAGTCAATACCTTTAAAATATCAGTAACACTAACACAAGTAGGGTTTTAGCGTCTAGACCGATACGATTGATAGCGAAAACTATCGATACTTTAAACATCAATCCTTACCAAAACATCCCTTACCGTAAGTAGAGAGCGAGATAGCTAAAATAACGACGTCTGTCAACGCCACCTGCGATCGCCCGCATCTAGTTCTCTGATTCAATTAACGGAGACAAAGTAATTCATTAGCCGATTAAAATTGAACGTTTTGACGGAGCAAGCTTCATTTGAGCCGTTTGTTAAATTATAAGATGATTAGGAATCCGCCATAACAGTCACTAGCAGATTTTCAAGATTCCAAATTCAATAAATGGCTTTTCTTGTCATAATTCTTCGCTGCATTACTCTTCTACAAAATAGAAATACAATTTTAAACGGTTTATTTTACAGATTTTTTAAATATGTTAATTGCATTGTCAGATTAAATAGTCAAATTATGGAACAGACAAACGTTGCGAAATTTCAAGGGTATTTATCGATTCCAGGCTCCCCTGTATATTTTACAGAAAAAAATGTAGGATAACTTTTTGAAGAGACCAATTTGACAAACCCTCGTGCCAAGTTTCAAAAAATTTTAATAAGCGAATCTTGAATTATTCAATTAAATGTAATTGCAAAATTACCAAATTTTCTGTTCAGGGAAAACCAAACGGACACCAGCCATCAGCAAACAATTTGTTATAAGGCTTTGTCAAATCTGACGTACAGCCAAACTAGGAATGTTGTTTTTTTTCGTTTCATCAATCTCACAATCATTACATTCAAAGTAAAAGACACGTAAACATTATTTTTTTATTAAACCTTTTATTTAATGTAACAATTAAGTTTAACTTAATAAAATTATTAATATCGATCATTAAAAAATATTTTTTATACTAGAATTTAATTAAACAAGTAGCAGTATCTGAAATATGTTTAATTTATTTTCCCATCAGGCCAATCTGGTCCATTGCAACCGTTAAACGTACTACCAGCAAATTCGAGTCCAAAGCCATCGAAATAAATAATTTTTAATGTTTAACTTAGAAGATGAAAATAGATCTTGATGCAGCTCATGATGATTTTCGAATTTATACGAATAATAATTGTGTTTTTTCAAAATGCGCGTATGATGTTTATTTACCTCTTGCCCAAGAACCTTCGTACTAAATATTTCGTTTTCCTCCACACTCACAAGAAGACGGCACGGCCTTGGGGTCGGCGATTTGGCTCAATTTTCTTGTGGTAATAGAGAGCACTTAGCATATCACAATATTAAAATACTAAGGCGCACTATTGAGAAAATCCCACAAAAAGAAATATTTAATTTTTTTTGTCAAGCATACGTACTTAAAATATAAAACAGTTGTCAAATCACTAATGTGGCTCATGCGGTAGCGTTCGAGACTTCTAACCCAAAGGTTCCGGGTTCGATTCTGCTCAACTGCCTTAACTTTTTTTACGTAATTAATTACTTTTAATATTATGATTCGTTAAAATACTTCTGAAATTTATTTTCGTTTAGTAGTGTTTTTTTATTCACAATAAGAGAAAAAATATTTTGAAGCCAATTTGCATTACATATTTATTTACATTATTATTATTTGCAAAAATTAGAGTGATAATTATGATAGAAACATTTAAAACAACAATTATTACAACACACGGGGTTTGTAAGGTATTTATTGAAAAAACATACATCAATAAATTTTTATTTATAAAAATGTTTCTGTCAGTACATAGTTTTGAGGCATATATATGTAAACTATTGTTACAATTATTTAATTAAAAAAATTGATATAAATTAATTTAAGAAGTATTTTAAATTTTAATAATAATAAAAATAATTAATAACGTAAAAAAAAGTAAGGCATGGAGTAGAATCGAACCCGCAACCTTCGGGTTAGAAGTCTCTAACGCTACGCCTGACCATTGATTGACAATATTACATTTTCGATATGCTACACAAAAAAAAATAAAAATAAAATAAAACAGTTTTTTGTGGGATTTTCTCAATAGTGCGCCTTAGTATTTTAATATTATGATATACTAAGTGTACTCCATCACCACAAAAAAAATTGAGCCAAACGCCGACCCCAAGGCCGTGCCGTCTCCTTGTCAGTAGAATATTAAAATCTCTGTTCTCTATTTCTTTGGCTCTATTTTCGATATCCTGAGTTGACAATACGTTTAATAGTGGAAATGGACGGAATGGGCTTGGTGGAAAAATAAACTGAAAACATTTCAGATACTGCTCTTAAACTGTTTCCCGCATAATGCCACTTAATTATAGATACTTTTTCGTCGATTAAATAATCCATTTTTTTTTTAAATACCGACTGTCACTGATTTATTGACACTTTTCCTCATGTCAGGGACAATATTCATTTTTTCTACTACTGTATAAATAAGAAAACTTTGTGGTCCTAGCAACGCGAATGATAACGAAAGAGAACCTTCGTGTTACCTGGATGCTAAGCGTTGCTAGCTACGAAAGTAATATTTTCAGCGCCTGGACAAAAAAGTAAGAGTAAAAAAAAAGAAAATATGCTTGTGGGAAATATTAGGATTTATTTATAAAAAGTAACTAATTTATGACAAAATATTTTAAAAACTAGGTTAGGTATTAACATTAAAAGTAATTGTGCAATTTGAGCAATTAGCAAAAGAAATTGGAGGAATAATTCTTGAATTAACAGTTTTTAAATTTGTTGTTGGGGTATCGTTATCACCTTTAACTACGTTAATATTCATATTTTTCACTGTTACTTCATTAGAGGAAATATTGGTAGGAATTTCGTGTAAAATCTTCTTGAAATTTCCACCTTATTACTATAGGATTCAGCAATATATCCCTCCGCAACAGAAGAAGACTTCCAACCTCCATGCCTTTTTAAGTCCAAAATATCGACATCCGAAGCATTGGCAAGGAACGTAGTTGACGTTCTTCTAAAAGAATGGCCAGTGTATCTACTGATGTCTTCAAGCTTCAAAACTTCGCAATTTCTTTAGGTACATTTGAAATAGTGTGCTTTCCAATTACTTGATTAACACATTTACCTCTTTCATAACGATACAATAAACGCTCATCTAGAGCATTCCTTGGTCTCAGCTTAATATATTCCTGTAGAAATCTGACATAAGGAACTGAGCCTTCATCGTTGGTTACTACAAAGTTTCTTTTAACTTTATTTTTAGACTCCACTATTTTTACTATAGCCACGTCATTTCTTATTTCTACATCACTTAGCATCATTCTGTATATTTCGTCTGTCCGGCATGCCCCAGCCACTCCCATAATGGCTATTACTTTCATTGCTAAGTAACTTTGATCAGGCGCGTTAGGTAAAAACTTTATGATTTCTTCTTTTTTAAAAATTTTTGACTTTTTTGCCTCATAACCATCGAGCATGGAATATACAGACCAGAGGGTTGGTGGTGATAAAGACTCGGATTTTTCTTGAAAATACGCCAACATCACATTCTCGTCAATCCGCCCCACATTTTTTGTAGCAAGCCATTCAGAAAACGATTTATATGTTTGATGGTACCTCTCTTTAGATTTGTCTGGCAGAAGTGAGGCACACGCAAGGTCAGCTGCCTTTTGGATGCCATTTTCTTATTCATTTAAGATTTTAAAATGGGAATGGATTTATACTAAATTAACAATAATTCAAAATCTGACAAGTGCTGATGACAGACAATGTCAACAATAAATGTGTTGCTATGGATTAATTTTTAACGGGTAAAATTTCAAAATCTCTGATATTTCTATTAAAACATGATGTTAATGATTATTAAATTATGCGATACATAGAACAGTAGCAGAAAAAATATAATACATTACACGATGCGAAAGGCCTTTCAAGTGTTCGGAACTAACCACAACTAACCACCTCTCACCAAAAAGTAAACTTTCGCATCTTGTAATGTAAATAACTATTACTGGTGCCTGTTTGGTTTTACCTAAACGAAAATTTGGTAATTTTGCAATTACATTTAATTGAATAATTCAAGATTCACTTATTAAAATTTTTTGAAACTTAGCATGAGGGCTTGTCAGATTGGTCTCTTCAAAAAGTTATCTTACATTTTTTCTCTAAAATGTACAGGGGAGCGAATAATTAACCCCCTAAAAATTTACATGGGATTTCCTATGGTCCGCTCGGAGACGCACCACCCGGTAGAACATATTTAAAAAAAATTGTAGCCATGTTATCCAAAATGGTGCACTTTTTTATCGATTCTTTTTATTAATGTTCTATATTTTTAAGTAAAATAAAGTATTTTTACACATAATAAATAATATTTTTTCACCGTACTCTCAAGCTTTTTCTTTCAAACAATATTCAGGTAAATAAATAGACCGCCTCATACATCAATACGCAACTTTTCTAAACATCGAACTGATTGATCACCTGGCTAAAAGAACTTCCAGAGAAGTATGGAGCGAAAAAAAACTTTTTCTTTTATGTTTAACTCCACAAGCGGGTAATATATTCCAAAGTTTTAAAGCTCCGTTGACGTGAAAAAATATTTTTTCGAGTATACTTCCGTCTGTTTGGATTTCTTATTGACCTTTTCGCGCGTTCGGTTTTACTTGAAATTTTCCAGGTTTGCATATGCATTATGAAATTTTCCCGGTTTGCGTTTCGTATGAAGTAAATAAGGATTTATGAAATGGAAAATTTGACTGGGTTAGGCAATAAAAAAGTTTTCGTTTTTTTAGTAATTTAGGAAAAATATATTTACGTATATGTAACGGGTGTCCAAATAACCACAGGGTTGGGGAAAAATATTTTTCGGAAAAGGGGTCAAGAGAAATAGCTGAAAATTATTTTCAAATTTCTGAAATGGCCGCTAGGGGGAGTAACTGCAATCTTGAATTTAAAAAATGATGTTTTTGTGAATTTTGCTATATTAACTTAACAAAAAAATACCTGATCTTTAAAGTTGAGAATAATCTGAACCTTTTTTGTTTGACAATTTTTGATATATCTCTAAAAATAAAGTGGTGGGGGGTATTCAAAGGTTTCCGTAAAACACACCCTGTATTTTTGAAACGGCTGAGCCGATTTTAACAAGCTTAGGCTAGTTGACAAGAGTTTTTTTTGGGCTATAAATGTTATAATATTTAAAGTTTTGTTAGTATTACATGTCGTCGCTAGAGGGCTTTTTCTCAAAAAATTAAAAGCATTGGCATATTTTTTTTCATAAAAAAGTAAAGCTAAATAATGCCTAAACAAGCTCGCTAAAACCGTATCTCGATATCTTGTTCCTTACCTAAAATCGGGGTCAAAGAAAATTTCATACGTCAATATCTCAAAAAGTATAAAAGCTACAAGAAATATTATAAAACATAAATTATGCATTTTTACAAAACCTTTAATTTAGGTTATATAATCTTTTTGTCTAATTTTTTTGTGGCTCATTTTTTTTATTTGTGAATTGAGGAATATTTAACATATTAAATCTTATTCGTTATTACATGTAAATAAATAAGATATATAATCTTATAAATACCAAATAACAATATTCTAAAATTAAATAAATAACTTAATCTATATTTAAACATTATAAACTTCATCAAGTCCTAGGTCTTCCTGGATTGTTCCTAGGACCGATGCTGCATTACCCCGTTGCACAGCTAAACCAATTCTTTGGATGATGAAACTTCGAGATTTTTTGCATTGTATTTTTTTGCAAATTTCATTAATAAAACCCTTAGCCTCATCACCCAAAGGACCAAAAGTTTCAACAGCAAAAGGAATGAAGATAAAGCGTTCTTCAAGCTCTTTATATTTCAGATGTTTTTTATTCTCGGCAATACGAGCAGCCGCACCTACAAAATTAGAAGTTTTGTCCAGATAGGATTTTGCAAGTGTATGGCTGCAAGTAGCGTCCCGAAGTAATTGTTTTCCATATTTCCAGGGAATTAAGGTCATTCCATCTACCCGTTTTCCATCGCTTCTGCAAACTCCAAGAGGCTCTAATACAGAAGGATTTTCAGCTAAAATCAGAGCTCTTTTGATAATGTCATTTATCTGACTGTGTCTAGAAGAACGCCCTGCGCTTTTTTTGCAGCTTAACCCATGTAGGCCATAAATATCAGCATTTTCGCCGCAAACGCAGGTGTGCTCTCCACACACAGGCAGACCAAGTCTGAGAGCGATGGAAATATGGAATGTTTTGTTGTCTAACAAATTTCCCAAAGACGAAGATGGAAGTGCGTTAATCCAAGCATTACTTTCAGGGGCCTGAAGAGCAAGTAGACGTGCCTTATCTTCACTTGTCTGGCACATGTTTGTAATATATTTGTGACGAGCTTGGCAAATTAAAAAGTCAAAATCTTTCTGTTTTTTGGTAATTCTTGTGGTTGATTTTGAAGATTGCAAACAGATAACCATCTTACAAAACAATTGCTGAAATCATTATCTACTGTCGCAAGAATATAGGAAGGTAAAATTTTGGAAAGTAAACCTGACACGTCATTGATTGAACCTAAAAAGGCAGAAATAGACAGGGTGGATGTATCTCTTATTCTAAGACCTCCAAATTTTACTGGAAGAGTGCTTTGTAACCAAGAATTTAATTTAATATCACAATTTGTTATGTCTTGAACTAAACTTTGTAATACATTATCAAAATTACAAAGTAATTCTGGAGATTTCCAACAAGGTGAACATCTTAACAAATAAGACATTCGAGGTATGGCAAAGGAATATTTTAGTAAATAATAGGAAATATGTGAGTCTATAAATTTTAATTTGGTGCTAAGAGATTTTAAAAATTCTGTCTTTTTATTAATTGAGTATTCAATTTCATTTGACGAAAAAGCACTTCCTAATAAATTAAAATTTGAAATGGGAATTACTGACAGATTAGGAACAACACTTAAAAATTTGATAGTATATTGGAATGATCTTTAGATAAAACAGTTAATTCACACTTATCAAAATTTAAATTTAAACCCAAATCTTTACTTCCTTTCATTATTTTATGAAAATTATCTAAAACCGATTTTGGGTTTCCAGCAAGTGTACCGTCATCTAGATACCAAAGATTTATTTCTGTATTTAATGATAAAATAAGTGGATGAATTGTTAAACTAAAAAGAGCTGGTCCAAGAGGATCTCCTTGTTGGACACCTCTTTGAGAAAAAATATGTTGATCACTGTAAGAAAGTAAACTCGGATTATCATAACATTGGGCTATAAATGGTAAAAATTCTGGAAGATATTCGCTTACTCGTGATAAAATTGTTTTTCTATTAACCATATTAAAAGCGTTTTGATAATCTATTTTTAAAATAACTTTATCTGATTCGTGAGGATAAAGAAGAAAACGACGTATTGCATGTATTGCTGCTTCTGCTCCGCATTTTGTTCCAAAGCCAAGTTGATATGGGCGAAAAAGGTTTCCTAGCTTTTCATAAATACGAGAGCATATTACCTTAGAAGCTAAACGTCGAAAACATATTCCTACTGCTATTGGTCGAATACCTCCATATTTTTTATTAAAAGCACATAGGTTTGCTCCATAAAAAAATTTACAAATATCTTTTGGAACTGAACCTTGAAATAAATGAGTTATAAAAGACTTAATTGACGACAGTAATTTAAAAGAATGGTTACCATGCTCGTCACTTACCAAGTCCTTAAGATGTCTTGGTCTTAATGAATCTATACCACCAGAAGACCCAGGACGAAATGAAGAAATAGCACTTTTAATTTCATTTTCAGATAAATTAAAATTAAAATCAATTTTTTTAAAGGAATAATCGACATCATTATCTTGTTCGGATACTGGATGTTTCTTTTTCAGTTTTTCAAAGGTCCCTTCACTTCTAGGTGCGATAGTATCATCTGAAGCGAGAATTCGGATTGCATTTCTGATATCTCCATCTGCAATTTTGGCTTTGATTTTCTTTGAAAGGTACTTATTCTCATCATACTTGTTGGAATCTTTCTTCTTTGATGGTTTTTTAGATGTTACTGATATTTTTATATATAATTCAAGAAGATCATTTGTTTGTAAAAACTTATTTTTCAACCAGGATTTTAAATGTAATACTTAACGAGTTATAATAAAATTTAATTTTTAGGATTTTTTCAAGATATACCCCTAGAACTCGCTTTTTTGATTTTAACTCTGTACTGCAGTACTGCATTTAGATAAAAAATATTTAACCTAAATTAGAGATTTTGTAAAGATACACAATTTATGTGTTATAAAATTTCTTGTAGCTTTCTTAGTTTTTGAGGTATTGACGTATAAAATTTTCTTTGGTCCAAATATTAGGTAAGGAACAAGATATTGAGATGCGGTTATTACAAGCTTGTTTAGGCATTATTTAGCAACTTTTTTGATTTTATAGCAAAAATTGTCAAACAAAAAAGGTTCACATTATTCTCGACTTTAAAAATTACGTATTTTTTTGTTAAGGTAATATAGCAAAATTCACAGAACATCACATTTTTAGATTCAAGATTGCAGTTACGCCCCCTAGCGGCCATTTCAAAAACTTGAAAATAATTTTCAGCTATTTCTAGTGATGAGCAAAGCAAGACCAAGACCAAGACCGGGCTAGTCTTGGTCTTGGTCTTGCAAGCCTTTTTTTTAAGAAAAAGGTCTTGTTCTTGGTCTTGGTCTTGCACCACCCGGTCTTGGTCTTGCTGCAAGAGTCTTGCTGGTCTTGCTTTTTTTTTGGTAGTAATTATTTAAACTAATCAATCTTGAATAAAATATATTTTTTAGTACTTAAAAATAAATAAAGATGAAGGCTATATTTTTTGCTTTTAAATTTTAAAATTTACCAATTTTAACCTTACACGTACATTTAAATTATTTGATTAAAAAGCATATTTTAAATGTAGGGGTTATTTATTTATTGTGGTCCATTTTTAGTTGAATTGAGACATAACCTGCTTTTATACATTTAGTGACATATAGAAACATTTTAGTAATAAGAATTATTTAAATTTTCTTTTAAGAACCATATAAAATTAAAGCAAATACAAAATGTGATGTTGTGACGTGAAATTTCCGTTAGAATGATTCTGATATGAAGCACAGGTTTCTGATTTAAAAAAGTTATTCAAGTATCTTTTAGCCCATATGAACTTTTTATCTTCAAATTAGTTTAACATTTGCCGCACAAAGTTTGTGAAAATACGTTATAAACATTCTACATTTCTGGTCAAGGGTAAAGCTCGAGATCTGAAACACTAAAAAATTTGGTTAAAGCTAATTGAATTATTATTTCTCTTAAATCCACTGTTCACTCAAAAATATTTTTCCTTCATAACAATGTGCGAATAAACATTTTGAATGACAGCCGGCGTCTTTTCTGAATTTGAACTGTACATAAACAGATATGGAATATGTTAAATATCAATTTTGTTTTAAAAAATCTATTTTGTGATATAAAAATTATGTTTATTAAAAAAAACTTTTTAATGAATTAACCCTTTGTTTTAATTGCATTTAATTCTTAAGAAAAGCAGTTTTACCAGTAAACAAATTTAAAGTTATAAAAAAACAAATATTAAAAAATTGTAAAATAAATAAATCTGCCTGATCTGACCTGTTTTTAATTTTCTTTATCACAAAATCCGGTAGACTTAAAGATAACACAGCCAGCCGCCGGTTAACAAACCCTAAAATAATACATTGCCAGGCCATTAAACAACACAGTTATTAGATTGGTACACACAATGGCGCGCAACTTGACTAATATTTACCATTACACCAATTATTCATTATTAACAGTGTCTGCCAGAACGTTTACACTAATGGTTTCTATAAGGAGGTTTGGCAACGTCGATGAGTGTCGTTACGTAGTTATTTGAGCACACGACAAGACAAAATTAACTTAAAATTATGAATAAATATTTTTATACGGGGTGTTTAAAGTATGATGCGCACGATTTTAATGGGCGATAGTAGAGCTTAAAACAAGCCAGAAAAAGCTAAAAGAACATGAGTCAGAAGTTAATTGTTTTTAAAATATATCTTTTTAAAGCGCCCGTTTTATTATATCGAGTCGAACGTATTTTTCAAAATAAATAATTGTTTGTCCTATTTTCTATTTTTTTTTGGTGGTATGCAGCTCCGCAGCTCTTATGTACAGTGAATCTTGGGCAAAAAAATCTCAATTTTGACTTTTCTGCCAATTTTTGTAAATCGCTCTTTTTTACCTTGTCTTACTTTTCATCGAATGGACCAAAGCCGAGAGCCAGAGTAACTGATTTCACGCCTCTTAAATGTTATGCTTAAGTTCGTTTACATTTTGCGGCCTAAACTCATTTTCCCTATTTATTTTTTCAACTTATAAGCCCCAAACATTTTCCATAAAATTTAAATCCGGATTAAGTGCGGGCCACGGTAAAATCCTGATACGCTGCTCTTCCATTCATTGAAAAATAAAATTTCTATCCGGAAATTGATCCAGTACCAAAGGAAGCATGATATTCTGTAGTAGATCTATATATACCTCCGCATTGAACCTGCCTTCAATAAAATAACATACACCAAGTCCTTGTGCACTCAGCCACCCCCAAACATTTACCGAAAATCGCCCACTACTTCTGTCCTTTTGGGTATATTTTTCATCAAATCGTGTTCCTTAAGGCCTGTATACCTTAAGTATCCCATTGTAGTACGACTGAAACGCTTTTTCATCGGTGAATATTATATTTTCCTAAAAAATTGGAGGTTCCAAGTAAAATTGTAGAGCAAATCCAATACGTTGTTCTTTATTTGCATTTGTTAAAAGGGGTTTTAAAGCTGCCAGGTGGCAGCGCAATTCGGATATTTGCCTTATTCTTCGCCGTGCCGTTCTAACCGATGCTGGAAAATTGTATTCCGTTTTTGCTGTAACTACAGATTTAAATGGTTGGTTTCTCAAAACATTAACTAAATTGTTGTCTTGTTTTTGATTTGATAGTTTGGGGCGACCACTTCCAGCTCTTGTCTCCATCTTCCTATTGCCACCTAGGCCTGCTGTTTTAAACACTATTATTGGGCGCCTTCTTCGTAGAGCACCTCCAGGTGCTCTAAATCTCCAGGCCAGCCTCGGCCAAGGGTAAATCCCGAAGAAACGTCCTATCCACACCTTCCCTTAACCCTGGGAACCAAGAGAACCGACGGCCGACCCTGGCCTCGGTATTTCCTGGACGTCTTCTTCGTAGTGCACCCCCAGGTGCCTTAATTCTTCAGGCCGGGCTGGGCCAAGTACAAAACTCGGTGGTAAGTATTTGTAACCTCCTCCTATCTCCTTTACAATAAAATAAACTGCCGGCCGTCCACGGCCTCGATGGTATTTGGGCAGCTTCTCCATAGCGTAGCTCCACGTGCTCTAACTCTTCAGGCCAGCGTTGGCCGATGTTGTAATCCAGTAGGAAGCCTCTCTAGAGCTTCTACTACGCCTATAGACTGAATAAACTGATGGCCGTCCACGGCCTTAGGCTTCCTACCTCCAAGAGGCTCTTCAGCACCTCCAGGTGCTGTCACTCTTCCGGCCGACCTCGGCCCACTCTTCAACCTTCAACAAAGGTCCCTCCGTGTCCTCTGACACCCGTTCCAATTAAAATTACCGACGGCCGACCACGGCCTCGGTCTCTCCTTCCAACTTCTCCTTTTAAGCACTTCCTAGTGCTCCCACTCCCCAGGCCAACCTTGGCCTGCTACCAATCCTTGGTAGGTCCTTACTTTTTCCCCTCTGGGCTCTCTTCCGAAGCTCTTCCAACCACGGCCCTCCACGGCCTTCCTTCAAAACCAACCTGGAGTTCTTCCTTTCCCAAGGCCGACGAGTCCTCCACTTCCAAGGTGCTGGCCAACCTGATCCTGTCTTCTACCACTCCCAAACTCCTGGGGAAACAGAGCGCACGTCTCGCCTGACGCTTCAAGGCGGCAGCAGAACTGTTTCGTTCCTGAAACCAGAAGTTTACGATTTCTTCCAAGTCCTGGCCGAAAATACCCGTAGACGGCCACTCGCAGGACAATCACTCCAAACTCAAAGGAAACAACTAGGTTCAGTAAACTGGCCCAAAGTCTCTTTGCGACCCAATCTACTCGATAATAAACAAATAGGAATCCATAAATCAGCTTCACCCAGAGTACGTTACTAAACAAAAATAAAAACAAAAATTAAACTTAAGTTTCCCGAACTTAAGCACTTTGGGAACGCCGACGACGGCAGAACCCGGTATCCAAGAGATCTGACCTCTTCAAATTTTCTAAAATTACCAGGAAATTCTATTTAAAAAATTTAGGATGGTAGCCCTGGAGGTTAGGCGGTTAAAGTAGCACCATTCAATTTGGTCTAAAAAACCTTTTTCCTTAATAAAATTGATAAGGTATTTCGGCGATACTCACAAACCTGTCTTTTTTCGCAGATAACGTGGGTGGTAAGTTCCAATTCATAAATACGTGTCGAATTGATAACATCCTGTATATGTAGGTATCCTAAATTAAGACGAAAAAGTTTTAATTGCAAGAAAAATTGAATCTAACTGTAAATGCGGCCAAATTGTAGAATTCAAACTCGTTAATTTTTTTTTTCGTAACCTAACATATTTTTTTATTTTGATAGTAAAGCAAGAATTTAGATGTTGATTTCAGACGATCTTAGTAATATCGCTGTTTTCGCTTAAGGTTTGAGAGGTATGCAAAAACTGCAAAATTACATATGCGCGCAATCAATGGAAAATAATTTGACAGGCAACAAGACAGGCACTCAAACCTTAATAGCATATAATAATAACCCCGTTTTCCCATAAGTCTCAGTCTGACTTTGCCACCAATTTCTTTTATTATAAGAAAAAATGTCATAGATGTTACAATTAAAATTAACGTAAAAATACTACACATTAGCTTCAGAGAGGCAATAGAGGGGAGGAAAACAGTCAAAAGGAAGATCTTTTTAAAAAAAATTATTAACAGACGATATTTTAGTCCAATCAAGAATTAAGTTTTTTGCGAAAAATAGTGGAAGGTACGAAAAATATGCGAATTGCAATTCTGAGAAATGTGTTATGACGATTTTTTTCTGCAAATAAAAATTGCAATCGAAATTAACAAAAAACTAAAAACAATTTTGTTTTTGATGATAATTCAAAAACTGTACAAGATACAAGCGCAAATTGCAAAAAAATGCTTAAAGAGGAGGAAAATTCCGATAAAATACTCCCAACTCCCGGATCTCTCGCTTAATGTTTATAATTTTAATTTGTTGCTGAAAAAGGGCTACGCGCGCCCCTTTCGGGATCCCCAAACTGATTTTTTTGAAGCACTAAATATTGATTTAAAAATTTTAAAAAATTAAGGCGTCGTCTTAACACTTAAAGAAAGCAAGTCCGTTGAAAAAAAATTACATTCATTTTTCAAAAAGCTGATCTATTGTTAATTAACTATTTTTGTCGTACCTTCGTTTTCATGAAAAGCTGGATAATTGTTTAAATATTCACCTTATAATTTTTTTGTATTTTGGAGTCCTTTCTATGAGTGTTCTCAAAAAGATGACGCAAAAAATTATTTAAAATTTGTTTATTTTGTTTATAACGAATTTACTACGTTAACAAAATTTTTTGATATTGCATACTCATGCATTCATATTTTCAGGAAAGAATTAAAATTATAATTAAGCTAGAGATCCGGGAGTAAGGATTTTTTATCGATAATTTCCTTATCTTTAGGGATCTCTTTTGCAATTCCCGGTATCTTGAATAGTTTTTGGGTTATCAATAAAAAAGAAAATTGCTCTTTTTTTTGTACGTAACAATGGCAATTTTTATTTGCAGAATAAATTCGACAAACCAAAATTAAAATATGTTTATATGTAAATTTTTAGGCAGCAGGATATGGTGCTGAAAAATGGCCTTGGTAATTTATCAATTCATTCTTCCTGCATCCTCTATTGTATTACCAAGAAACATTTTACTCAGGCACATTTTCCTAAATCCTATTTTATTTTTACGTCTAGAATCTACAGTTATTTTAAAACTCATTTATTTCCGACACCTCTTTTATACGGGGTGTTCTTTTTTCTATACTTTTATAGGGTATCCCGCAATCAAAAAAGTAAACGCAAGAAAAAGCTCCTTTACACAACACTCTTAATGCGTAATACACCTACATGGTGCAGAATAACATCTTAACCTGTCAATACTGAGATTGTTTGGTTTGAAATTACTTGACGAGATGGCGCTAGTTGCTTTTAAAGGTCAGGTGTATTAAATTACAATTGTTCTTAATGTTGCTACTTCTGTAGTCAAGGGTGTCTACGGCCTACATTCGGTATGACCATCCCCAACAAGTGTGAAACACGTGTAATCGGATTGGCTGGAGCCAGGGTTATCCATATACTTGGAGGCCTCGTAATTTAAAACAACCAACCTAGTAATCATACTTAAGAATTCTTAATTTTTTCAGTTCATTAAGGAGCCTCTACGCCCAAAGGAAATCACCTATTTGTTATTATTTATAACAAGGCTGAAGAAGTTTAATTATATATATATATATATATATATATATATATATATATATATATATACATATATATATATATATATATATATATATATATATATTATATATATATATATATAAGTAAAAATTATATGAAATACATAGAGACTGGAAACATAAACTTATGGTTTGTTGTGTTGTCATGCTGTCAAACATTTTGGGGTTTGGAAGCAGGAAAACAAGGCGGAGGGGCGAGAGGGATATGCTGGATTTATAAACACACAACTGGAAAAAGTGCCTCGTTAAAAAAGTACAAGTGGAAATCGAGTTTCCTTCTCCAAACAAGTGAAAAAAGCTGTGAATTTAATCAATATTCTTCATTGGAACTGGAACTAACATGCTGAACATCTGTCTATGAAACTGTACTTGTGTTAAAAATAAGGGCCATGAAAGTGTCTTGTTAAAAAAGTAAACATACAAGTGAAATTGACAGTTTTCTTTTCCAAATGCAAAAAAATGTGAATTATTCATTATTCTTCTATTGAAACTGAAGGACTGTATTATGAAACTGTATTTGTGCGGTATTGAATTGTTGTTCATAAAGTTCAGGAGTAGGTGAACAAAGTGAGGGAAGAGCAAATTTTAGGGTTTTACCCCTGAAAATAACATTTTTTTAAAAGACTTATATCTTGGAGTATTAGTGGCCAAAACCAAGGAAAGTTGTGAATAGTTGTAGCTGTTATTTTTCATTCTAAACCATTATGTTCTTACTTCTATCGAACTGTCCCTACTTGTGTTATTTTAATATTCTAATAATTATATCTATATAAGCCCCTATATAAGTATAATTATGAGTATTTTTAAAGAAAATTAATTGAAACAGAAAAATGAATTAAAGTGGATGATCTGAATAAAACACTGTGAAAATCAGTTTATGCAACCATACGAGTTAGTTTACAAAGTTTTAGTGAGCGAATATCATTGAAAGTAGGAACAGCTGATATTCTTCCTGAAATGAATGGCCGTTCATTTCAGGATGTTGTTGTTGATGATTATCTATTTTTATATATATTTTGATCTCATATCAAGTTATAAGAAGTTATAAATAACTTAATTGAAAGCCGAGTAAGTTTTAACTGGATATAATTAAAAGTATTATAGAACATTAAATTAGAGGCAGTTCAAGTACAAAAATACATTAGATGAAAGGACTGTTCAAATTGTTAGTACTGTAAAGTGTAAAATTGTTTATTTCAAAATCATTTGTGTTGTCGAGCTGATTGTAAAAATCTCTATATTTGAATAAAGAGTAAAAATACACATTACTACTTTGTCATACGATTTTTATTTGCGCTTTCAAGTACAATGCCACTTATTAATTATTAACATATCATCACTTGTATTCACTAAACGAAATTATACAGGTATTTTTTTTTTTATATTAATAGTCTTTATTGAATGTCAGAATCTAGAGGATTATTAGGTATTTAGAAATAAGAAATAAAAATTTGGTAATTGTCTCGAAAGTTGCCTCCTTCCGATTTTGACCAAATTTGCATACGGGGTTTTTTTCCATCATATCCTGCTGGCCTTTTTGACACTTTTCAGAGGAATCTGCCATGATTCCAGGATTCCTTTGTAGTATATCCAAGGAAGGGTTAGTGGCATCAGAATTTTCCATATATTTCCCCAAGAATATGGTCCGAGTAAATGATATTGGAAGTTTGTTCAATCAAGAACCTCCTGTCATCTTTTTTGAACTTGAATCCCAAATCGGCATTAAACGCTGTAGTGAGCTTACACTAAACTCCAATAATTTCTTTCGTAGCCATCTTTCTTTCAGTTGTTTGCAAAGTAATGGAAAAATTCATTAATTCCAAATCTTAAAGTATCTGGAAAACACAAGATCTTTGCAGCATGATAGACAATATGGATTCCGTCACAGATCCACAGCTGATCTTCTTCCTTTGTCTCACACAACTGGAACAAGTCCCTTGAGTTCCTTGGTGAATCCCAAATCGTTGCTCTTGACATATCCAAAGCTGGATCAGGTCTGGCATGATGGGCTTTTAACAAACTTCCTCTACGGTCTTTCACCTAAGCTTTGCTCTGGCTTTCCAGTTTCCTTTCTAACTGACGTATATCAGTTAGTGTAGATGGTCATTCCTCCAGCTTCTACCAAATTAATGCTGGGGTACCCCAGGCTCAGTGCTGGCACCTACGCTGTTTCTTCTACACATTAACGATCTTCTCTTCCACAATCAATCCCATCATATGTTTCATGACGATATACCACTCAGTATTCAATTTCTTAAGCCACCGCGTAACTTGATTTCGAAAACAAGCGCAGGTCAATGCAGATATCTCTTTCCCAAGACCTCAAACTTATCTTGGATTGGGGCGCCAGGAATCTTGTTCAGTTTAATGCCTTGAAAACATGAAGCCGCTAGCTCGCTATCGCGAAAAAGTCTGCAAATGCTCATTCCTTACATATGATAAAGGCCAAGTTCTGCAGAACAAGGAGTCGTTTAATCTTGTCGGCGTTACTTTTGAGAACCTCAACTAGTACGAAACATATTATCCATAGCTTCGCAGTTTCAAAAAGGTTGGATTTCTTCCGAGCCAGAAAATATTTCTCTTCTTCCAATCTGTACACTCTATGTATCCCAAACGACCCCTTGAATATTGTTCTCATGTCTGGGGAATGGCGTCCCCTACAACACTTTCATAGCATACTGGAGTCCATTCAAAGAAGAGCCATCGTTCATTAATGATCCAACGCTCACAGCAAGGCTTCCTCTTGCCCACCGTCGAGTCGTAGGGGATCTGTCGCTCTTCTATAGGTATTTTCACGGCTTCTGCCTGCCAGAGGAGTTATCCAGTATAATTCCTTCTCTGGGCAGCTCCCAACAGAGCAACACGTAGTGCAACTTGTATGCATCCTTTTACAGTCTAGTTAGAGAGGCCCTGAACTTCCCGCTTTCTTCTGTTCCTTCATCCCTAGAGTGTCAAGACTATAGGAACCAGCTGCCCGCAGAAGTTTTTCCTTCTCCTCCCAATCTCCAAAATTTAAGTCCCGTGTGAACAAACTCCCTCTCGCTCACACTGAAGACACCCCATGGTACGTTAGTACTTAGGCATCAGCCTTCGTGGACTGTCCCAAAGATATTCAAAAAAAGTTCACTATTCAAAGATTTTAGGGTAATATGTTTTTCTGTAACAAAAATACCTATTAGTAAACCAAACGAAGGATAAATTTTGCGTTAAGTATAACTTACTTTCAGAATTACATATATTGTAGATAACATTACGAATTTCACACTTTTTACTATCATTCAAGTCAGTTGTTTTCGCGCTTTCTTTCTGGGTTTTGATTTTGTAGGTGAAGATGGAATTGATTTATTTCACTATTTTTCTTGATTCTTCACAGTATTTAGAGATACATTCAAACCGTTGGCAACTCTCTGAAAATATTATAAAATTAGTATGATGAATTATGGAATGTTAGCTTTGTATTTACCTCCAATACAGAAAGTGGAAGTAAAGGTCCATCATACATGTTTTTCCTCTTCAAAATAAATGGATTATGATAGAACCAACTCTCGAGATTGGGAACTCAGTGGTTTTCCTTTCATGTTTCTGTCGTCAAACAAAGTTGAAAAACGCTACAAACTTTCAATTCTGCTCTTAAAAGAACTATTTGTGATGTGATAGTGAAATAAAACAGTAAATAGAATAAAAATGCTACGAAAAATTGAAAATCTTTTGCTAAGAAAATGAATAAACGATCTTCCAGCGCAGGAAAACAGTCATAAAATGAAAGTGACATTTAATAACGCTCATTGACTCCGCACTGACTGCACTCAGTGTATTTCCATTGCTCTTTAGTCCCATAGCAAAGACAAAGACAAAAAATAATAAAATTGCACTCGGTGCAAAAAGTGTATTCAAGGGAAAACGCTAAAAGATTTGACATATCATGGGCCGCCCCTTTCAAGTTTGGACGTACCGAGTAATCTATCTCTTTAGCTAAAATTATAATAACGTCATTGATGCACTGCCAATTCTCTCTTATTTTATTGAGAGGAACAAGGACGAATTATCAACAGATGATGACGTGGGTCTCTTCTCTCAAGAATCGGATAGTATATATATATATATATATGTATAAATATATATATATATATATATATATATATATATATATATATATATATATATATATATATATATATATATATATATATATATATATATATATATGTATATATATATACAGGTATCCACGTTGAGTGCCCTATTAAGTTCTAAACCAAAAAGAGAAGTTCTTATAATTTGACACATAACAGGTAATAGTTAAATTTTAAAAATATTTTGGCGCGCAGCGCTGCCAGATCTAACCGAAACCGACGGTAACATGGTAATTTTTTTAAATGGAACACCCTGATTATATATATTCGAGTTCTACACAAAATTGCTGTTTTAACATCTTCCTATACCTATACCTTAATGCTTTAAGAAAATAATGAATCACTATTTTTAAAGAAAATCACCATAAGCAGCGTTTAATATTTTTACGCATAACCTAGCTGACAAAGAAATTTTAGTGGTTAGATATCGCACGTATTTCACCTTACATGTTATTATAGCAATATATTCTACAGGGTGTCCTGAAAAATTTGCATTTTAACGATATTAAATATTGATAAAACCTTTTTTTTTTAAATACAACATACTATATTTTATCCTTATTTCAAACAAACCAATAATTTTGATTTACAAATGTCCATACATCTTCATATACCCATATGCCAGCGTTTTTTAAATTTAAGCAGATTTTAAATTTTTAAGCATTTGTTCCTTATTATTCAACAAAATAAATAATTTTTTACCTTATATGTCAAATAGTTGTCAGAGCAAAATGCCAAACTTTCATGCCTACCTAGGTAAATTGTAAATTAAGCCGGTGATTTACTGTAGATAGTATTTTAAAATAGGAAAATTAAAATTGTTTGTGTATTTAAAACACGGTGGCAGTATTTTTTATAGAAACATTTATGGACATTTTGTAGGTAAATTATTGCATATTTAAAAATATGATAAAATACAGTATAGTTTTATTTAAAAAATAAGTTTCAATCATTTTTTAATATCGGTAAAAGCAAATTTTTTGGGCCATCCTGGGAAGATAGGTTTGTATATAATAGCATGTATGTCTTTAAATACATGCATTGTCTAACCCCATATAAAATATCTAGTATTCATCTCGGTTAGCACGAAAATATTAAACCTTTTCAACATGGTGATTTTCCTTAAAAAAAATAGTGATTAATTATTTTCTTAAAACAGTAAGATATAGGTGGAAGATGTTAATAAAACTTACTTAAAATTTTGTGTAGAACTGAATATGCAATAAAAAAGCAGGATGTTCCATTTAAATGAGGTCGCACGCCGCACTTGCCAAAATATTTTTTAAAATGTAGCTTACCTGTTATGGTCTCTCGTAAAATTTCAAAAGTCTTTTTTTTGGTTCCCCAGAACTTTTAATAGACACCAACGTGAATCACCCTATATATATATATATATATATATATATATATATATATATATATATATATATATATATATATATATATATATATATATATATATATATATATATATATATATATATATATATATATATATATATATATATATATATATATATATATTGCATTCCTCCTCCCAGAAAATAAAATTATCTACGCCACTGAGCACCGACCACCCTGTATATTGCCCCGAATTTCGGACACAATATCTACCTTAAAAGTAAAATGCTCAAGCATTTTCCGCGACCACAAAACGGGAGTGAATAAAGCTCCGCGGCACCGCATTGCAAAACCCCAAATTCAGCAATTTGCCCGAAATGATAAATGATGGCCACACGTTGTGCGGCTGCAACGCCACACGCCGCCTCCGCCGCCACCGGTTCTTCTTTCTTTTTGTGTATAACTGTGTAATTATTAAGAAAAAAATAGAAATTGTTTTTTCGAAATAACCAGGCAAAAAGAACAAAATGTAAAGTAATTTAAAGGAAAACCTACAAAACCGCTTTTATTGCATGCGATATATCGAAAGAACAAAAACAAATATGTGCTTAAAAAAGGTTCGGAAAATAAGCGATTGGAAAAACATGGGCAATATTTTTCCAAGAAATTGCATCATCTTTCTTGGGTTTTCTGATAGACGCTGAAATTGTTATATGGATTGCCTGTTCATCTTACCGGCTTTGATTTGATTGCCTCCTAACGCGAGAACATTTTTTACTGTTTAGGTAAAGAAGCAAGTGGTTTTCTAACGTATTACCGCATTTTAGGTAATAAATAAAGTGTAGATGCAAATTTTTACATGTCTAACAAGACACATTAGTTTTGCTGTCCGCAGAGTTAATATTGAATGTTGATATGCGAGAATTTTACCGAATAAGTTTTTTTTTATTATCTAGGCAATTATTTTATTTTTAGAAGTGTTATTGGTTAACCTTGATTGATTGATTGATTGATAATCTAAATACACAAGTTGAGGTTTTGTCCGCCTCGACACTGCAGCCTACAGGGCTTGTTGTATCTCTTGTGTATTTGTTTCAGTTAAAAAGGTTTGACACCTTAGACAGGTGTAGTAGCCCTTTTACTGTTCTTTTCTAGTCTCCACCCTCCTGGTGGTTAGTGTCCTCCAGTATGTAAGTGCAGGGCACTCATATATGATGTGAGAGGCTGTCTCTTCCTCTTCGTCACATAGTCTGCAAATGGGTTCTTCTCTATAGATGCCCATAGTGTGCAAATGTTTTCTTAGGGTGCAGTGTCCGGTTATTAATCCTGTCACTATTCTAATCTGATTCCTATTTAGTTTTAGTAGTTCACTTGTCAATGCTTTCGATGGTGATTCCAACATTGATTTAGTGTGATTTTGCCTTGGAATGTGGTTCCAGTATGACTGATGTTGTGTTTGAATCGACCGAGTCATGTAGCCACGAACCGAGGCTTTTGGTATTCCAAAAACAGGTTCAGGACCCACAAACATTGCTGCGGAGCCTCGCCTGGCCAGGGCATTTTCATTGCCCTGTATTCCCCTGTGTCCTGGCACCCAGGAAAGTGTAACTTTGTTGTGGTTAGCCAGGTTTAGGAGGCATTGCAGACAGTTCCAAACCAACCTTGAGTTGACTTGTTGAGATGCCAAAGCTTTTATGGCCGCTTGACTATCAGAGAAGATAGTAATGTCCCTGCCCTTATATCTCCTCCTCAAGTTCTCTCGCAGACAAAGTTCAATGGCATATATTTCCGCCTGGAAAACAGTGGCATATTTCCCCAGGGAAGCATAAGCATTAAACCTAGGGGTCATACCATGTATTCCGGCGCCGGCTCCATTGTCAGTCTTGGATCCATCGGTATACCAAACCAAATTTCGAGACTGACCAGGAGATCGCTCACTAACCTTAGTCATATTAAATCGTCAGCTCAAAAAACAGAAACCAATCGTACGTAGTATGCCCGTCTAAAAAATGAATATTAACTATACGTTACTTATTTATAAATAGGTTTCTCCCCTCTCTTTCCCTATTTTTAGAAGATAGTCCCAAGATAAAAAAAATCCATAGGTGCTTTAAAGCTTCTCGAAGCATAAATTTGGTGTAAATGTTAGGATCAAACACCGATTTCGACAATGGGCGGAAAAAGTGGCCAAAGCGCGTTCTGGTTGACAGCATATTGCCAATGTCCGAAATATCGCTTTCCGGCCGTTTAACGTAGACCAGAACGCGTTCTGGACCTTTGGCAATTGCCAGAATACGTCTAGCATACAAACAAGCCGTCCAAAAACAGATTTTGTGCGTGCTTCAAAATAAAAAGCCGCTTTGCTAACCAGAACTAAGCATGACCGACTAGAACTAAGGGCTTTTGAATTTGTCTAAATTATCCCTACATAGAAGTTATTTTTTTAATTTTTGATTAGGTAAAAGTTATATTTTTTTTACAAGTGTAATTATATATTCCCCGGGTTTTTAAAATTTTGTTTATAACTTTTAAAAATAATTATGACAAATTCAAAAGACCTAAGTTCTAGTCGATCATGGTTAGTTCTGGTTAGCAAAGCGGCTTTTTATTTTTGCCAGTTATATTTTAGAAAAAAAATGCGTAATAAAAAAGACCCCAAATTATTACATTAAAATGTAACTTTTTAGGCGAGCCCTGCATAATAAAGAATGTTTCATGTGTCAACACTGTCAAAGCTCGCCAATGGGTGTGTCGTTAGGCGCGAATATCGCTTATTAGGAGTTTTGGTCAGTTGTGGTTAGTTGTGGTTAGTTTTGGCCAATTTGGAAAAATCAGTATGCATTCTGGAAATTGCAAAAGGACCAGAACGCGTTCTGGTCTGCGCTAAACTGCCGGAAAGCGATATTTTGGACATTGACAATATACTGTCAACCGGAACGCGTTTTGGCCACTTTTTCCGTTTATTGGGCAAAATCGGTGTTTGATCCTAACATAAACAATTTTTAATTGTTTTTAAGGAACAGTCCAAAGAGGGAAATATATATGTCATCTGTTTTTTGGACATATAAAAGGCATTTTGGGTATTAATTTTCTTCAAAAAGGCAGAACTAAAACCGGTTTATACAATTTAATATTTTAGTTTAACTAGATAAAAAAATGTGTAAAAAGACCTGATTTACAAAACAAAACTAACTCTTTACTAGCATAACACACCCAAGCACAAAAATGTTTTTGCAACAGAAAAATTAAAAGATCTAAACAATAAACTGTAGGAATACCACACCCTCTTATTGCCTCGATTTGACACCCTTTGAAGTACTGCTGTGAAGGATATTTCGGCGACGTGGAGAATAATTGTTTTAGGGCGTTAATTTCAAAAAACATGAAGCTTAAGATAAAAATAACGAGAATGTTTCGGACTACCCTTCTAAGAACGTAAGCTTCAAGTCACCCTGTGTTTAATCTAACATATTGATGAGTTCAATAATAGTTAAATTTTAGACTTTCATTGTGTTTATTTGCTAAATGGTTCACAATGTTTCGGTTAATTATGTATCTTTAACCGTTTTCAATTGATAACTATGACCTATTCCTAAGAGTTACGACTTATATACTATCCGGCTTTCAGAAAAGCTTGACCAATTTTTTACGATTCAGCAACGGCTGCCAGATATTTGAAATATCGATACTAAGTTTGCTAAATATATTTTGATTGTTTACAATTATATCGGTTTCCTTATAAATAATTTTTGCTATTGTATGTGTTGTAGCCTATATAAATGCGCAGTGACCCCATGTTACAATGAGGAATCACTGCAAGATAAAATAATTAATTTTACTGGGGATCTTAAGCAGAACGGCCATAGTGAGAGACTGGTTAAGGAAACACTCGACAAAAATCAAAATAAGACAACTCTTAAACAAGACTCCGTATGACAAAATATTTATGAAAATTTCGTATATACACACACCGCAATGGTCTAGGGATATATTTATTTCAATGAGTGTAAACGAGTTTTTATCGTGTTTAAATGTTTTGGGTTGGTAAAATATGTTAAGAATATTGATAAGAGATGGGCATTTTAATGTTTTTTTTGTATAAAAAATGGACTACTTTATTTTACGGTTCAAAAATGGGACTTCTGCAAAAACTTGTTTTTAAATCAAAGTAGGTGGACATATCAGTTTTAAAATTTGAAAATATTGGTCAGTATATTGTAATCCAAAGTAGAGTATAGACTCCGTCTGTTACTTATTTATCATGCAAAGACGCCATCTTAACCGGGATGAAATGTTGCGAGCTGTTGGAATGTTAGAAGCTGGTACTAGGCAAGCTCGTGTTGCTGAAACTCTCCACACATCACAGAGCGTAATCTCAAGATTATGGGCACGTTTCCAAGAAACAGGTGATGTTTCTGAAAGACATCCAGGTCCATCACGGCTGACTCGGCCTGCTCAAGATCGTTTTATTGTGCAAATGGCTAGAAGAAATCCTACAGTAACTGTTCCAGAAATAATGAATCGGGTGCGCGAAACGCATAATATCGTAATTTCAAATTCTACAGTTCGGAACAGATTGCATGAAGGTGGACTACGTAATAGACGACCATTGAGATGCCAGCCACTTTGGGCAACAGAACACGAGAATTGGACTAATAATCAATGGGCCCCAGTTCTTTTTACAGATGAATCTCGGTTTGGGTTGCATCCGGATTCAAGAAGACTGAGGATATGGAGAGAACCTGGACTACAAAGAGTCTTGGAAAATGTGCAAGAAGTCCACAGTTATAGAGGTGGCACAGTAATGGTGTGGGCTGGAATACGACTCGGCGGAAGAACCGATCTCGTTTTGGTTGAACATTTTTTAAACGCTCATCGATATGTGGAAGAGATTCTTCAACCATTTGTCTTACCCCATGCAAGACTTGTTGGACCAGACTTTATATTGATGCACGACAACGCTCGTCCTCATGTCGCTAGACATGCTGCACAATTTTTACAAGACAACCAAATCACCGTTTTGCCATGGCCTGCTCAATCACCTGACCTAAATCCAATCGAGCATGCATGGAATATGCTACAAAGAACGGTTTTGCGTGAAAACCCTCAATTCCAGAACCAAGAACAACTGTTTGCTGCGTTAAATGCTGCTTGGTTTGCCATAGCTCAGGAAGATATGGACAATTTAATTCTGAGTATGCCAAGAAGGTGTCGCGCAGTGATAAACTCCAGAGGAGGTCATACTCGTTATTAAAAAATTCATCATTATAAAAAATTGGTATATGTTTAGAATATGACTTTTAATTTTGTTTGATATTTAGTTGAAATAAAAAAAATGGTTGTACGCCACTGTAGTTTTTCTTTTCTGGTATCTACATTTAATTAAAATATTACATTTTGTACAGAATATGATAAATTTCCATAAATTATCTTTTTTTGGCCATATATTTTTAAATTCTTTGATTTATATCCCTAAAATAGGAATATCCTTAGACCATTGCGGTGTGTGTATAAAGAAACTCAGCAAAAAATCCGCTAAATCGCCGCTCTAAGAAGTATTCTTACTAAGACAAGACCGGACAACAATGTATCAAACACTGACTGTATCTATCAAATTCCCTGTGAATGTGGTGAGGTATACATAGGGAAAACAAAGTCCATTTAAAATTAGAGTTCAAGAATACCAAAAACATACGGGACGAGGTGAAACGTCGAAGTCAGGGATTACCGAACACGCTTGGTCTAAACAACACCGCATACAATGGTCGAAAGCAAAAATTATTTATTAAGAAACCCACTGAAAAAGAGAAAATTTAAAGAAGCTATAATAATTGTAAACAACTAAAATGTATTTAGCAAACCTGGTATTGACATTCCGAATATCTGGCAGCCGTTACTGAACCGTGAAAAATCGATCAAGCTTCGGTGAACAACGTATGGTATATAAGTCATAGTTCACAACATCACAAAGTGTATCAATTAACAAATAAAGAGAACGGAAGTCTGAGATTTTACTTTTTTTAAAACCATAACATAACGGTTTTAAGGAAACTTTGTAATAAATCTTTAATATTATTTAAAAATAGTCATTAAATGCTTTTAACAACACAAAAAACTCCATTACTTGTTCCTTTTAATATCCCCTTATACTCTTACTAGCTATTCAGCCTAATCTCTTATAATAATAAAATAGAAATAATCCCCTAATGTAACCCCAAAAATCTCCTAGTAAACCCTAAAATGATCCGGGGTAATCCCTTTTGGGGTGACGATATAACCGTAAGTAAGTAAATACAATGCCTATTTGTGCGATTATTATGAAAATCAAGCCTGGACCTTTAGTCCCAAAGGTTTGGGGTGTTAAAACGGCACTTGTTACAAGCAATGAGGGTCCTAAATGGCCCTTTTCGGTAGTTGAACAAAATTAGAACGATATTCGGCAGGTTTTGTATTTTGATTCGAATTAATTTGAGAATATTATTAATATATTATGTAAAGAAAATTGTTAGTATATTAAAATTTAAATGATATTTTTTACATTTTAAGATAAAATTTGTTTTGTTTTGTCAATTTTAATTTTTAATTTTTTGGATTTTTAACCTTCTACTTAAAAAAAGGAGGTTAGTAATTTTACACATATGTACAGGGTGTCCCAAACTGGACGCGTTCTTATGGGAACAACCCTTATTTGAAGGGATAGAAAAAAATTAACCAAGGTGTCCGGAACTCAAATTTAATGAGCAAACTACTGGCGCTAACAAAACTTTGCTATCTCTTATCGTTTGGCCACTAGAGGGCGTTTCTCGAATTTCGTCGATTTTTTAAATGCCCCATAACTTTCTTATTAATAAAGAAAATTAATTTTGATAAAAACTTTCTTAAGGCACTTTTTTTCGTAGAATTCATTGTGATAGGCAGATTTTTACAGGGCGTTTAGATTTTCGTGCACCACCCCAAAATCAATTTTTTCATATGAACCACCCTATATATTATAAGATTTTTGAAAAGCTGGTAAAATTTCCCAAATTTTGATGTATCACATGTTATGTTTATCTTAAAAACCATTAGCAGTATTACGATTTAAAAATTAAAATAATGTGCCTACAGAAATCAACATTGCCATGACTAATAAAATGACATAGGATGCTAACATGTTATGATTAAAACAACAGATTTAAAGTTTTATGATAAAATTACTCATAGTTAATATTTTAAATTAATAATTATCTAAAACACAAACGACAACAACAACAAACCAACAATATTACCAAAAAAACATAACTCTACCTAATCCTAATATAAAATTTTATGGAATTTAATTAACGATAATAAATATACAAAAATAAAATAAAATTATGTTAACAAATGTTTAAATTGTCTCCCGTTTTGTTGTACGCAAATTCTACATCTTTTTTTAACAGCATTAATAAGTTCTATTTTTTGAACTCGGTTAAACGCACCTCGCAACGCCCTTTCTAATTCTTTCCGGCTATTAAAACTATTGTTTTTATAAGAAAGGTCTCTAATTCTACCCCAAAGAAAAAAATCTAAGGGAGTCAGGTCCGGTGACCTGGCAGGCCATTGTATGGGCCCTTGATTTCCCATCCAATTTTCACCAAACTGAACATTAAGGTAATCGTTTATGGTCTTTGCACAATGCGCAGGGTCACCATCATGCAGGAAGAAGACTCTGGGTATCAGATTTATGGGAATATCTTCCAAGAATGGTTCAACCTGGTTCCTTAAAATATCCAAATATTGTCTAGAATTTAGCGGTTCATCATAAATGTAGGGTCCAATGAATTGTCCTCTAAAAATTCCCACCCACACATTGAAGCTAAATCTTCCTTGTTGTCTGTTTTGGACAGTCGCATGGGGATTTTCTTGGGACCAAGTGTAATCATTAAACCGATTAAATATGCCCGCACTACTAATCGAAGCCTCGTCAGAATAAATACAATTTAAAGCAAAATTGGTTCATTTTGTATTTTATTTAAAAACCACTCACAAAAACGCGTTCTTCGATCAAAATCCCCAGGGAGAAGATGATGGATTTAGCGGCTTTGATAAGGCTTAAATTTGTTTTTTTTTTCAAAATCCTGTGGTTTTGCTTCTGGATATGCCAGTCTCTGCTTCAAGTTTTCTTGTGTAGTTATAAGGAGAGTTTTAGTTTGTTGGTTTGATTTTGCTAATAATATTAGGTTTTTCTAGAATTAAAAGTTGCAAGTTAAAATTTATTAAGTAAAACAAATTTTACAAAACGAGTTAAACGCTATAGATAATAAACATAATCTCTCAAATTTCCATTATAAAATATATTTTTATAATTTATGTTTGTATGACATACAGTTTGGTTACACAAAATATCTTATTCACAATTTTTGTGTGTATGATATACATTTTGTTTTTTTTCATAATTGATTACAATATGAAACCTTTGTAAAGTATTTTTGAGCGATGGAAATTATTCGCATTATGCTTTTTATAATAAACACAAAAGATATTTAACCTTTTAAAACCATCATAAGAAGAAACTAATACAAGAGCCTAAGATTGGAATATCCAAAATCATTCCTAAAGATAAGTAGATCAAGCGTTTCTTTATATCTCTTAATACCAAGAAATCCTGAAAAAAACTATTACAATCTTGTAAACAAAAACACTGTTTTCAAACACCTTGTTGTATAATATACTGTTAGAATCTTGTAACACAGTAAAACAACTATTTTTTGCACGATCCCGTCCAACTCTTCAACTCCTTTTACTGTATTTTTTGCCCCTTTTTGCACTTGGCAAAGTGATTTTGTGCCTTTATGACTTCGGACTGAGCACGTACGTTCAATCTTCCCTAGACAATGGCGGCCAGTGCAGCACGGGGCAGCTCGGAGCACTCTGACGTGTTTTGTTTTATGAATAAGTCGTCTCGGAAGCTGTGGACTGTAAAGCGCCCGGATGCATTTAGTCAAATGAAGGATTTATTAGCGCAGTTGTTAGAATTCGGTAGGCATTAAATATTATGAGTTTAATAGCATTATAATGAACTTAACATAGCCTAAAGAATATCTCAAATTTTGTTATTTAAAGACTTTGCTGTAAATATGCAGAAAACGGAGTCTTATTATAAAGATTAAACATTTTTTAAATACCTGAATTTTTTCGGATATGCAGTTATGTCAAAAAGCTCCAAAAAACGTATTTCTTAGCTGTTAACAATTGACATACCAAAGGTGCGTTCCATTTTATACAAATCGAACGCACACACAATTTGCGCATTTGTTCACACCGTAAAAACTTTTTGCTCCGAACCCGTTGGAGATGGATCTGACAAATGCTTTTATAAATGTGTCATTTATATTTTTTTACAAATGTATTTCTTTATAATTTAATTTTTTTTATTTTTCATACTTTTAAGAAAAACTAAAAGTTCTTTTAGCAATATAAAATCTGATTTATTTATAAAAAAGTGTACAAAAAATGCTTTTTTAACAATACTTTAAAATGCAAACAGCTCATCATTCTAAATTTATTGGCGTTTTTGAGCTAGAGAAACAATAGGAAGCTACAGCAATTTCATTAAACCTTCAAAATTTGGTGGAAAGGACAGCAGCCCCAACGAAAGTAAGTGAAGGAACGATATTTAATTTAAAAAAAATGGACTAAAATGGGACAAAAGCTTTAAAGAAGTATCATCAACAAGGGCAAAAGGATATTCCAAAAGATGTTGATTGCAATACAATGCAATATAAACCAATGGTAACAATAGGAAACCTAATGTGTGGCAAAGTAATTAAACTAAATTTAAATAAATAAATAAACAATTTTTAAATAAAACATTACATGATATAAATCAAAGATCGTCAAGGTCAGATAACAGATCGTCGCTCTCATCTTCGTCATCCGAATCAGTCACTATGACAGGGTTTATATCTGAAGGATCGCATATTCGGATTACTTCCCATGCTTCTAGGATCTCTTTTTGGGCGTGCCGAATGTAGTTCTGCTAATGCTCAGCGCCAAGTACCTTTTCCCACGTTGCCAACACTTCAGAAGAGGTTTTTTTAAGGCAGAAATATATTGGTCATATTTTCTTTTGCACTCTGACCAAACCATTTCGATTGGATTATATTGACAATGGTACGCTGGGAGGCGAAGAACTTTATGACCAAAAGGTTTCACATATTCGTCAAGGAAATATTTTTTT
>JAHBCN010008072.1:0-40496 GCA_019359885.1 Listronotus oregonensis
CAGCGAAATAAAAGATTAACATTCCTCTTTTAATTGACATTGGCTGCCATAGCCAATTGTTAAAGATAATTTTGTGTACTGCATAATACAAAGAAACATAAGTTTTAATATTAACCAAAAAGGTTAATACAAAAGTAAACAGATATACTAATTTTTTTTATATATCGAGGTCGTGGTCGTAAGCAAATGGTAGTGCAGTATTGGTAAAGTGGTAAATTTTACAACTAAAATATTCGTAAAGCCTTCTTGCTTAAACCTAAGAAAAAAATAGTCATTTTAGTAACAAGTCATTATAAGTAGCAACGTCGCAATAATGACCAATGCATTTTTATCTAATACTAGATGAAAAGCCTGTCTCCGCCAGGCGAGAGACAATATTAAGTAGCCTCTGTGTCCGTAAGACGCCTTTCGTACGACTAACGGTAAAAAAACAAGCCATAACTTCAGAATCATAAAAATATATATATATATATATATATATATATATATATATATATATATATATATATATATATATATATATATATATATATATATATATTATATATATATATATATATATATATATATTTTTTTTTTTTTTTTTTTTTTTTTTTTTTTTTTCTAAAAAAGACTAAAAAAAGTCATTGGTTCACCAAATCGTTTAAGGATATTTATGATATTTAAATATCGTTTTTTTTAAGTTTCAGACACTCAATGTCAAATCGATTGCAGTCCCGTATTTTATGAGAAGGTGGACATTTTGGTCATTTACTTTAAGGTCGAAAGTGTTTATTTTATTTTGGTTTTTTATTTTATGTTGTCCATGGATAGCTTTTAGAATGAGTTAATGGGGTTTTTTTTTTCTCAAAACGAAGCTAGATATGAAGAAAACACGGGAAAGTAAAAAGTTGTATTTTTAGTTGCTTAATCTTAAGAAATATAAAAACTATAAAAAAAAAGTCATTGGTGTACTTTTTTCGTCAATATGGCTGTGGTGCCCACTGAGACGCCACTGGAGCAATAATTTCAATCTATTTAAAGAGCTAAAAGCACCTTATTACTTCAAATAACTGCACCAAATTTCGACAAATCGGTTTTAGGATATTTATGATATTTATAAATACCGTTTTTTCTTTAAACTTCAACGCCCTGTATCTCAGAAACAAGCAACTCCTGACATATGTTCATAGGAACTTTTTTCTTAAAACGACCTAGCCAATCACCTCTGAAGTTTCGTACCGTAGTTAGGAAAACCCTGTATAACGAGTGACCTTTTTTTTAGTGAAAATGTGGCTTAGGAAATAAGAAACAACGAACGATTTTGTTGGAATGTTTGGAAGTGAATGGCACATTTCGAGCACGTTCCTTAATAAAAGATATTAATATTTTGCTTATTGTTTTTTTAAATATGTTTTTATCACAAATATTAGGCAATATATAAAACTGAGACACGTAACAAAATTTCAATTTAATGACCATTTGGTTAACTTTTTAATTTAAATTAATTAAAGGCTGGTTTATGCAGACAACTTTAAAAGTAAATTTTAAATTTAGTTAAGATCGTTGCACACCAATATATAAGCGCGTGAAAACAAAATACCTCTAAGAAAATTTTAACTATAACTTTTATTTAGGAAGTTGACCAACTTATTTTTTTAAAGTTAAATTAAATAATAATGAAAATGAGCATGCGCGAGCAGTGTAACCAAACTTTAAATTCCCCTAGACCGGGGCTTCAACTTAAACCCTTTAACGTTCATTTCTATTTTAATAATATATTTTTCCCATAATAAATAAAAATAAAAAAATTATGACAAACCAAGCAAAAAAACAGTCAAAACCTTTATATGTCATTATGTTAAAGACATTTGACCTTTAAAATAAAAATTCCTAGATTAATACCAACCCGACGAAATTTTCGTGTTTCTGCGCTTGCGTGTTAAATGTAAATATTCTCTATAATATCTAGAAATTCTTAAAATTTAAAATAAATTTAAATAAAAGTTAAATCAGATTTAAAGTTGTCTGCAAAAAACCTTTGTTTAAAAAAAAAGTAATGTTGGAAAAAAATTTAAAATTCTTTTTTTATTTTAATAATATTCCGCATTTTTTTACTATTGTGTTTTTTTGTTATTGTATTGATTTATGAATATAAAATAAACATTACCCCGGGTTTCACAAAAGTTAATCAAAGGGTTTTGAATGTTTAACAAAGATGTCAGTGTATTCAATGGTTTTAGTAAAGGCCACCTGTCAAAATCTGGGCTTTTTGTTAAACATTCTAAGTACTAATCACGCTTTGACAGAATCTTATTAGTAACATAAGGAAAAGTTTAAATCGCATGCTTTTACAACTGGCTTTCTTGCCAGAAATATCCATCTCCTTAATTCAGCGACAGGGCATTTTGTAATTGGTAAATATTCGAACCGTCCTTGGAAGGTGGTTTTTAAACTAGTAGCGGTTTTAAAAAACTTTTCTCTATGGCTTACAATGTTTTAGAACCACGATAACTTTTGAAATGTTTTTAAAATACATTCACTATTAAGCCTTTAATTTTAGGATGATATATTGTATGATCAGATGCCAATTTTGGATATATTAAGATATGCCTACTACTCCCAATTTAACTGGAAGTGGCGTTAATTTTGATATTTTAAATAGAAGACCCTGTATATTTCTTAAAATTATTCTACAAATTTCTAATATAAAATCTGTATTATATCTCTCTTTCTTGGTTTTTGAAAAAAATTATGGCGGTTGAAAATGTCCCAAAGCACATTATGCAGTTATATGAGAAAACAAATAAATGTCAAAAATTTAATATAATAATATAATATTAAAATATAATATTACTTCAAGTATTTTAATAGTCCATCCTTAGTAAACATTATATCTAAAATAGGCATATCTTTTAGAATTTTTTTTTTATGGAATCTTTACCTAAACCTAATAGTTTTAGATATAAACCCTTCTATTTTCCACGCCCAAAAAAAATCTTTTAAAAACATTTTAAACCCAAAATTTTTTTGAAACAGATCAACACAAAGTGTCGGAAAGAGATATTGGGTCAAAGGGGGGGGGTGACCCCATTTTTTTTTCCCCCACACAAAAAAAATTTTACCCTATTTAAAAGGTACATATAGGTTTTTGGGGGTTTCAAATATATATCAAAATTATTTTAAGGGCTTAGAAGGGGGAAAATTTTTTTTTTCACCCCACCCCCAAAAACCCAAATGACCTTAAAAATGGAAAAAAATTTTTTGCAAAATGAATTATTTTGGGGTGTAGGGTGTAAAAAAGGGTGTTTTAGCCCTTTTTTTAAACCTCAAAATAAAAATATCTTTTTAAATTTTGTGATCCAAAAACCCAAATTTCCATTAAAAACAAAAAAAAACTTTTTTTTAAACGACATTATGTTTTGGGGTGTGGGGTGTAAAAAAGGGGAAATTTAGCCCCTTTTAAGCCCTTAAAATGTAATTTCTAATGTAATATTCGAATTAAGTGGTAAAGAAACCTACATTTATTGTTCAAAAAGGGAAAAAAATTTTTTTGGGAAAATTTTTTTTTAGGGGGGGTGTAAAAAAGGGATACATTTAGCTCTTCTTAATCCTTAAATTAATGTAATTTCTTATATAATATTCGAATTTAGGGGCCCAAAAAACCTATGTTTATCGTTAAAAACGGGAAAAAATTTTTAGCGAAATGTATGTTTTAAAGGTGTAGAGGAAAAAAAAATGAATTTATTTTAGCCGTCAAACTAATTTCTAATATTATATTTGAATTGGGGCCTAAAAAAAACCTATATGTATCATTTAAAAGGGGAAAAAAAACTTTTATTTGGAAATGTATTTTTTGGGGTGTGGGGTGAAAAAAAGGGGGAAAAAACCCCCCCTTTCTTATATCAACACCCTTTTCGACATTTTTAGTTGATTATTTTAAACAGAATGAAAAAGGTTTCACCCCGATTCATGTTTTCCCAAAATCATTTAACGGAAAATTACAGTTTTCCCCGGACACTAATGTGTTGTTTGGGCCTTTTAATTGCTATTTTTTTTTTAAAAACCAACAAAGAAGGTATATATATAATAAAAATTTTAAAAAGGCTTGTAGAATTTAAATTTTAAAAATATACAGGGCCAATTTGGGAAAATCAAAATTTACACCACTTCCCTTTAATCCAAGTGATGGCAGATGTTAATATATCCAAAAAGACATTTGATGATAAAAAATAACCTTCTAAAATTTAAAAGCTTTATGTTTTATTCAAGAGAATAAAAAGGGTTGGCCGTGATTTTGTTGCCCCCGGGATTTTAAATTACTCTTACCTTGGCGAGTGTCATAGCAGCCAACCACAGTTTTTTGGCAAAAATTATAGGATAAAAGTTTTCGCATTTCTTTGCAAAAATCATTAGTCTTTAGGCTTTTTTGAAGAGCCATCATGTCTTTTGGTAGATATTCCTTCGTTTGGGGATTGTAGCATCGGAGAGTTGAAAAGGGCCCATGTAAACTTGAAAGTCAGCAATAGGTCCGATAAGGTCAAAAAACTTTTTTGGTTTTTGCAGTACCTGTTTGTTCTTTTAACTACAACAAAAAAAAAATTTTTAAATCTTATACTGATAATGGTATAATTAGATTTATACAGTGGCTGAAAATTCACAATCCATATGGAAAACTTTTTAAAAATTTTTATTTTCAACAAATCGTATTTTCTTAAAAAAATTTGTATCATTTTAACTTCCATAATATAATCAAAGTGAATAAATATCAACGTATGAGGCAGATCTAAATTAAAAAACCCCTTATAAGAGAAATAACCTTTTTCTACAACCGTGCGGTAAGTAGAGCTAGCACATTATTTTTTGTGGGGAATACCACTTTTTTCCGCACTTGCGATAACTATCACTTTATCGCACTACTGGGGAACAGTTCCTGCAAAATCCAGTTTTGTTTTGTAGTTTTGTTTTTTTTTTTAAAATAATTTTGAAAATCTTAATAATAATACTATATTGCTAAGGGTACATTTTTTTTTTGGGATTAAACCAAAATAAATAAGTTAAAATTAACCTAAAAAAATTTTTGATACAAAAGCCAGCAAAGATTAAACTTTATAGGTAAAATTTTTCCCACTGTTCTCCGTTTAAAGGGATGCTATAAGTGTTGGATCTATTAATACAACCGACTTCTTGAATAAACATAATCCCCTTTTAGCTTGATAAATTTAATTCAGCGTTTTCTATTTTTTTTTTCCTTCCAAATAATAGGTTATACGGGGGCCCTTAAAAAAGGAGGTCAAATCTGAAAAATATGCTGGGTTGGTAGCAGTTCATGGCGCAATTTATGGATTTTTTCCATCGTGATTTCCCCGTGTACCCCTCATTGTCCCCAATGGAACAACACGCGCCAAATGCGGTTGTTTATGCCTCAATTCAATATCGAATCTGTCTAAAAACTATAAAAAAAAATTGCTGGTAATTTTTTGATTATTCTTAAGATAATCGATTGAATGACTTGGTGCATCCGAAAATACATTGACCAAAAGCTTGTTGGCTGAGAACCCAACTTGGCTTTCTTTGGTGCATTCACCCGGGAACACCCACTGTTTTGATTGTTCCCCTGGTATCTGGTGTATTTAATGGATCCATGTGGCCCAAACCAAATAATGCTACAAAAACTCTTTTGGGTTTGAGGCTATATTTTTTTAAGTCGAAATATTTATGTAAAATGTGATGTACCCGCTCGTTTGATGCCTCACCCTAAATTACCCGTACTTTCATTCTGCATTTGTCCAAAATTAGTCAATGAATTTTATCGAATTTTTTTTATATAGAAGACAGGTTTTTTTAAAAAAAAGTGATGAAAATAAAATAATTTGTTTTATTTATCTACGTTAGGTTGATTAAACCAAGATGTGTTTTTTTTGGGAATAAATAAAAAAAAAAAGGATATAAAACTGCAAAAAAAAAAAAATAAAATTCAAATTTTTGCCCCTGGGGGTTTTAAAAACTTTTCTATTGCTCGTATTATGTCAAAATTTACGGTCTGTGACACTTTTCCGCTCCACAGCTATTGTTGTGAATTTCGGGGGGTGCAAATTTTGGGTTTTCTGTTACTCCGGCCTCGCGGAGAAGCCGAAAAAATTTTGAGCTTTTTTTAAATTTTAATAAAAGATACAAGGAAGAGCGATATAAATCTGTTCTTTTTTTTGTGTCGGGAAATTTCCAAATAAATTTAATTGGTGGCATGGAAAACTATATTTGATAAAATTTGTATGTAAGTCTTTGAGAAAATAAGAAATTATTTTCATCCCGCTGAGTTGTTTTACAATGGTAGATCACTAGGTTTAAACACGGTAAAAAAAACATTAAATCTTAATTTAATGGTTTTTTTATAGAATTACATTTCTTTTGTAAAGAATATTTTGCGAAACACTAAAAAATGAATTTCCCATAATTATTATTTTAATTTGTTTTTAATGAAACGTTATCTTTTGATACCCAAACCCCAACTGTTTAAAATATTGCCCATAGACGATGTCAAAAAAATCACTAACTAGCTTTGTATATCCTAAACACAAATAAAGTTAATAATAATTGAAAAAAAAAATCGTTTGTTAAACATATCGGAATGGAATAGAATGGTGTTCGGAAAGGGGCAATTTTTGGGTTATTTTAATAATTTATCGAAGAAATTTACCCTCTCAACAATGTAGGCAAAATATCTATGCTTAAGCTTATCATAAAAATGTAAAAATATAATTGACATAGTAAATGATATAAGCTGACTAAAATTTTTTTGGAACAAGATGCCAAAAGTTTTGTATTCAAAGTTTTAAACAACATTGTTTTAAGATAAGAGTAGCGATAATTTTTGGTAAAAATGGTGCTTTTCGCGGAGAGAAGCCTGACAGTCAAATAAACCGTAAAAAAAAGAAAAATTTTTTAAAAATTTTCCCATAACAAAAAAAATCACTTGGGGAGTATAAATTCAATGATATTTGAAGAAAATACAAGTCATTCAGCGTAGTTTACACGAGATTGAAAATACGGTAGCGTTTTGAGAATTACTTCCCCAGGCGTTAACATATTTAAACTAGGAAAAACTTTGCAAGTTTTTTCCCAGAAACTTTCGCATTAGGCCCTTTTTGGGACATTACATAATCGTTTTTTTATATTTTATAAAAGCAACCCTATTAGCAGATTCTAAAAAATAATATAAAAAAACACAAAAGTAAAAGTCTACTACAGTTTACTAAGTAGTACATCGAAGATTTTAAAAAATTTCATATGCATATCACACCAAGAGAAATTAAGAAAGTGGAGATTTTAATAGTGAATCATGTAGTGCAATTACCAATAAGGCCATTAACTGCAATTGCAATGTTAAGTCATCGTCAAAAAGATATTCTAATAAGTCTAGTCACTGCTTTAAAAAGGGGCCCAAATTTTCCGACATTGGCCTACATAGGATATATATGTAAAACAATTTATTTAATTTATCTTTGGGACATCAAAAAAATGAAACTCAATCACCGAACAAATACAGCAGTTTTTCACAGGACGGTAAGAAATATGTTTTGCCATCTTAAAAATATAATAAAACAAGTTAAAAAAATAAGTAATAAGCACATACCACGCAAAAACTCTCCCCCTAAATGCGATGCCAATAAGCGAAAGCACTTGCAGTATTTTTCAGATGATATCGTTTTAATTTAATTGTACGGGAAAGTACTTTATCTACAACCGTTCGGTGGCAAATCGCTGGTTAATATTTTGTTGTCAGATTTTAAAGACACTGAAACAGATTTTATGAAAAAAATTAAATACTTTTAAAATGGATTTAAAATGCCACGGTTGTAGATAAAATAGTGTATATCGTTTTCCGCGGACATAACAAGAGACAAATGGACCAAAATTCGAAGATACGAAAAAAGTCATTTTTGGGTAAAAAAATTTTGCTTGTAAAAAAAATTACCCAAATTAAAATTAGATTTTCTAACAGAGCGGTTAAAACCCAAAAAATAAAAAACCAAAATTTTTTTGGAACGTAAAATAAAAAAACTTTTTTTAAAATTTACTTTTTTATTCCAATTCTAAAAAATTTTTAAATTTTCAAAAAAAAAGGGGTTAAAATTTTTCAAAAATTTTTTACTTTTATTTTTTAAGGGGTAATTTTTCTTTTTAAATTTTTAATTTAAGTTTAGTAAGTGGTTTTTAAAAAAAAAAATAAAAATTTTCTATCCCAAAAAAATGTTTTTTTTAAAATTTTTTTAAAAATTTTAAATTTTTTAAAGGAACCCCGATTTTTTTTAAAATTTTTAAATTTATTTTTAAAAAACAAAAACCTTTTCCGTTTTTATGAAAAATTTTAAAAACCCGGGTAAATAAAAATATTTTTTTACAGGGAAAAAAAACCGAAAAAGAAACTGTTTTTTTTTTTAAATTTTTCCATTTTTAAAAATTTAATAATTTTTTTTGGTTTAGATATTTTATTAATTTTGTGTACTTGTGCACGTACCCGAAAAATAACAACATGTACAGTACGTTCCAAAAAAATTCTTTGGGTTTTCTTTTTTACCTGCTACTGTTAGTCTAAAACTTAAAAACTTTGGGTACCTACTCTTTGGTATATTATTAGGTTCTAAAATTCCTTTTTTAATAAAAAAGGGGGGAATCTTTTCGTCTTAGTTCACCCAGTCGTTTGGACATTTCGTGTGTTTTTTCAAAAATAGCTAACCTAAACTATTAATATTAGTGGTAATCAGGACCTGTCCTTTTTAAAGGTGGGTGCCTACCCCAATAGAATTTCCAGGCAACCTATTTAGGGTTTGGGTTTTCCACTGAGGGGTTGAAAATTTTTTTTATTGCGGTCAAGAAATCAACGAATTATTATGAAACGTCCATACAGGGCTTTTATTTATATTTTGACACCCATTTACAACTTATTTTATTACTTATTACTAAAAAAAAAACTACTTGTATTAAAGTTTCATGGTTTTTCATTTATTATCTTTTGAGCATGACGAAAGAAACAGATGAACATCAAAAAGTTGGGAAAAATGATTAGTGTTAGTTATAGTTAACTCTTTTTAATGGTATATTTTTATTTAGAATGAAAGGTCTATCCTCTTTTAAAAAATATAGTTTGCTGGCATGTCGTTTAGCCGTTTTAAAAATAATTAAGTTTTTAAAAAAAATAATTGATAGTAAAAATCAGCAATGCTTTGGAAAACAAATAATTTATTATGAACTTGAAAAATCTAAAAAAATACAAATTTTTAACGTAATTTTTACCATTTTCTCTACAATTGAATTTGTTTTTGAATCGGACCCGTTTATATTATGTAATAAAATTTCATTTTCAGCTTTTTGTCTTAGTATGTTTAAATTTTCTGGCCTTCAAAAAAAAAATATTTTAAGTAATCCCACAAAAATAGATCCGGAGGATTTAGGTCGGGGCTATTGGGCGGCCATCTAAGAGTGCCGTACTTTCCTATCCAAAAACCATATTTCTTGTTGAAATACTGAGTTCCTGGAGCAACATTGTGTGGGGCTGTCCCGTCCTGGTGCCAGATAAGGTTCCAGCATTGGTAAAAAGAAATGTATTCAAACAGGTTTTCTATCTCATTTTAAAGAAAATATCATATAATGTTATACCAATATGTGTCAAGGTGCTGTCAAAACATATAAACAAATCAAACCGTTAGTTTTCCAAGGCAATGCTGATTTTTACCATCAATTAAATGTTTAATTAAAACTTGAATATTTTCAAAACGGCTAAACGAAATCCCAAAAAAACCCATATTTTTTGAAAACTAATGAATAGCCCTTTTTATTAAAAAAAATTTAAAATGTTCTATCAAAAAAAGGAAACCAAAATTTTTTTCCCAACTTTTTGATGTCAATGTTGATCTATGTAACTTTTATACAAGAAGTTTTTTCTATCCCGTTTAAGTTATAGTTGTAAGTGGGTGTCAAAATATAAATTAAAAACTGTACTTTAAATTAAAAGGTTTTTATTTTTGGTTTTTTTGAAAAATTTTTTCAAATTTTTGTTTTGGGAAATTTTAAGCAAACTGCATTTACCAGAAATCATGGAAAACCGTAAAATTTTGTGCGCACTTTTTAATGTTTGATCAGTCGGCGCCACGGGGTTTTTTTTTCTTTTTTGCCAAAATTTTTTTTTTAAAAAAAATAAAACAAATTTTTTTAAAAGCTTTTGTAAAAGTTTGCTGCAAAAAAAGGGGGGACATTCCGGGAAAAAGTGGCGTTTTCCTTAAAAAAAATTTAAAAATTTTAAAAAATTTTTACCAATTTATTTTTCCTTATTTTTAAGTTTTAAAAAGGCTTGCCCGGGTTTTTAAATTTTTAAATTTTTTTAAAAAATTTTTTTCTTTAAAATAAAAACGTTTTTAAAAATTTGTAAAATAACAAAAATCAAACCCAAATTAAAAGAATTTTAAATAGGGGGTTTAAAATAAATTTAAACCCCGTTTTTGGGGTTTCCTTTTTTTAAAAATTAATAAAAAAAAATTAAAAATAAAAAAAAACGTTTTCCTTGTTTTTTTTTGGTTTTTTAAAGTTTAAAGGGGTTAAAAAATTTAAAAGAAAAAGTTTGGTTAAAACTTTAATTTTATTTTAGTAGAGTTATATTAACCCTGCCCTAGTAAAAAAATTTTAAAAAAAAATTTAAAAAAAAACCCTAAAATTTGGAATTTTTCTTTTTGGGGAAAATTAAAACCAAAAAAAAAGGAGTAAAAAATTTTTTAAAATAAGGGGGGGAAAAAAAGGAAAACCTTTTTTAAAAAATGGGTTTGTATGTTTATTATTAAAAAAAAATAATTTAATTTTATTTTTTTTTTAAAAATTTTAATTAAATTTTTTAAAAAAAATTAGAATTAGGGAGAACCCCAAAAATTATCGGAATTAAAAAATTTTCAATTTTTGTTAAAAGGTTTTCATTTTTAAAATAAAAATTTTTTGGTTTTTAAATTTTAAAAAAAAATTTTTTAAAAATTTTCCAAAAAACAATTTCAAAAACCCAGGAAAATTATTAAAATTTTAATTTTTGTTTTTGAATTTTTGTTTTATAAAATTTAAAAAAAATTTTAAAAATTTCCTTTTTAAACAACCCAGAACATTAAATTAAACCAACCCCTATTTTGTTTTTTTTAAAATTTAAAATAAAAACTAAACCCTTTTTAAAATTTTAAAAAAGGGGGGAAAAAAAAAAAAAATTTTTTTATTTATTTTCCCAAAAAAGGTTTTGGGAAAAAACAAAAGCTCCTTTGCCAAAAAAAGGCTTTCCAAAAAAAGTTTCCCCAAAATTTTAATTTAAAAACCCCCGGATTTTTAAACCCCAATTTTTTTTGGGAAAAAACCGGGGTTTTAAAAATTTTTGGGGTAGCAAATTTTAGAAAACAAAAAAAAAGGGGATCAAATTAAAAAACCCCTTTTTTTGTAAAAACCCCCAAAAATTTTTTAATTTTTAGACCAAAATTAAAAAAATTTTTGGAACTTTTTTTTTGGTTTTGGGTTTTTTTTTTTAAGGGCCCCAAAAAAAATTTTTTTTTTTTAAAAAAAAACCCCAAATTTTTATTTTTTAATTTTTTAAACCCCCTTTTCCCCCCCAGGGGGGTTTTCCCCCATTTTTGGTTTTCCCCCTTTGGGGTTTTTTTTTCCAAATAAAATTTTAATTAACCAAAAAATTTTTTTTTTTTAATAAAATGTAATTTTTTTTTAAAAAAAAAAAAGAAAAAAAGATGTGGGTTTTTTAAAAATTTCCAATAAAAAAGATTGTCCATTAAGAAAATATTAATTTTTTTGTTGTATCTCTTTTCTTTTTAAATTTTAAAACATTTTTTTTAAGTTTCTTTAAATTTTTACAAAACAAAAAACAAGTCCCCTTTAAAATCCCCATTGGATGACCCATTTTGGATTACCCACGTTCTCAAATTTTCCCTTGTTAAGGGTTTATTTTTACCAAACAATAAATTAAAAAAAAACTTCCCAACATAGTTGAAAAGGAAAGAAAGAAGACTTAACATTTCATTCATAAGTGACACTTTGTTTTGTCCCAGACATTATCATTAAAATCATGTAAGGGGAAAAAAGATAGAAGATAAATTGGGACTGATCAAGGCAACATTGTACGGAGCCCTGAAGTTTCGACCAGTGGCGTATGGTTTATGTTAGAAGTTTCGATTAGATAGAAATTTATTGAAAATATTAATTTTTAAATCGTTCTAATTATGGTGCTCTTTTTAATTTTAGTTTATTAAAAAATATTGATTAGCAACATAAATTTAAACAAAATTACTTTTCTCCTATAAATTTAGAATAATGTGGGCCACAAATTAATAAAAAAAAAGACAACAACTGGGAATACTTTTTATTATAATTAGGTGCACAAAAAATAACATAAAATATAAGATATAAGGCAAAAATAAAAAATTATCTACTTATTCCTAAAATAATAAACAGTGTCAACCATAAAGTCCGCATCAAATGGGAAAATTTTTCCCTAATTAATTCGGGTAATTTTTTTTGCCAAAAGTTTTTGTTTGAAAAATAATGCCAAATAATGTATCCAGGGTGCCACAGATTCGAGTGCATGCATGGGGATCTCGCAAACCGTAAGAGATAAGAAGTCGGTTAAATTATGGCAAAGTTGTGTATTTACGTAACTAACCATATCCACTTCAGAAACTTGCAAAATTCCGAGTACTTTCGGAGATATCCGAAAAAAAAACGAAATTTGCCGATTTCGTTTTTATTTTTTTCTGACTACGTTTCGTTTTCGTTAAATCATCATCAACTTTATTTTTTAAATACGGGTTTTACTGTTTTTTTTTTTTTTTTGAACCTCTTATTATTCCAATTACAAACATGTATAACACTTAATATTTTTTAACAAATATGAAACGCCCCTATAAGAAATAATGTGCGTTCCTTGTCTAATTCATTGTCTCTTATAAAAAATATGTTTATTTAACAGAAAAATATTAAGTGTTATACATCATTGTACTTGGGATTATAACTGCTCCAAAAAAATGCAATGAACAATTGAGTGCCGTATTTAAAAAAATAAAGTTGATGATGGTTTAACGAAAACGAAACGTCGCACCGAAAATCTCTCAACGCTATTTTGTAGAGCTTAAAAAGTGGCAATGAAAAAGTGTCTTATTTTTTCATATTCTTTAAATAACGTCAGAAAAAAATAAAAACGAAATCGGCAAATTTCGGTTTTATCCGGATATCTCCGGAAGTTCTCGGAATTTTACAACTTTCTAAACGGCATGTTGTTAGGCACCTAAATGCGCAACTTTTCAATAATTTAACCGACTTTGTATCTCTTACGGTTTCCAAGATCCCCATGCATGTACTCGAATCTGTGGCACTCTGTATAAGGATGATCACGTGAGTTTTTTTAGCTGTCAAATTTGATTTTTTTTTTCAGAAAATCGCAAAATGAAGCATTATCTTACAAAATTTCGAAAAATTGTATTGGCAAGTTGCGAAGTATATGGTGGGGACAGCTAAATTGATTGCAACGCTCGCTGTGGTCAAATTTTTCGATAAATCATGCACCCAATTATCCATCTCATCTTCATCCCTAAAAGTTAATTAAATTAAAAACATATTTACGTTAAAACCTTTAGAAAACTTTTGCTCATTTTGTAAGACCATATTTGCTTTATTAGTTACATACCCTTTCACTTTCCTAAAGGGAGTCTCAAGTAAAGTGGAGTCAGAGCTAAAAAATACAGTTATATTAATTAAGTTAAAAAATAAATAGGTCAAAAAGATGTACTTGTTTTAAACATAAAAGCTCAAACATTATTAGATAGACCTACACCAAAGAAATTATGTATTTTTTAAATCAAGAACCAAAGTTTACGAAGATTCGTAAATATACAAAACAACGTTAACAATAATTTGAATGTATTAGTCTATAATAATTACCTTCCATCAACAGATTGATTATCAAATATATGATGTGAAATTTTTGGGATGGCTCCAGGCCTTAAATATTTGCTGTTTGCCTTAACCAAAATATCCTGTAGTCAAAATGGTCCGAGCATAGCACAGGGTGCTTTGGTAAATGTTGTCCCTTTTTAATTCCCACAAGAGAAAACCAAATGTTTCTTGTCATTGGATCTAAGGGAAACCTAAAATATTATATGATCCTTTTATATACAATATTATAAACCTACTCACAAACGAATAAATTCGATAATATTCTAATAAAATAAAACAAGTACAATGCATAAATGACTTTTGGTCTTGTTACTTTCCTTCAGGCTATTGTAAATCTACGCCACTGACCTTGGTAAAAACATTGCCTAGCAAACAGAACCTAACTTACCTATGAAAAGACATATTCGTGTTAATAGTCCAATTTTTTACACAAAACACATTCACGCACCATTTTAGAGTTTTTAATATAAGTTTGTAAATAGTTTTAACAGATAGTTTTAATAAAAACACCACAAAGCGCTTAAGAAAATCCATGGCAACGTCGCACTACACCTAATCAAGTTCATTCCATTTATCAACGAACAGGTTTTAAAATTCCTACGCGCGTTGAAGCGGCATTGCCACATTCCGCCTGCGAAATTTCCTTTGCGGGCGAAATGTAACAATGCGAAACGTATAAATAAACAAACAAACAAATAAAAAATGGGTTATGTAGCCAAATTATTTTTAAATTATTTATTTTTTAAAGCCAAATTTAGTAATCTATTTATTATTATGCCCATTTTTTACTATAAATATAGAACTTAAAGGCAATTTTATTTAGAAATGTTTAAATTCACTTCAAACTGGCAACAGAAAGTATCGACTTTAGTTACGCGTTACGTCCTTTTCCAATGTCTGACCGTAAGTTCGTGTTTATCGTGTTATCTTTACTATTCAAAAATCTATGGTTTAAGCTTTGCGCAGATTTTGGTCTTTTTTGACACACGCGAGATTAAGAGACAGAAGATACATCTGAATAAAAAAAATGTTAACTTGACCACGCCAGTTTCTGTTTGACCTTCGATCAGTGAAGTGCTCGCGATAAGAAAACTACATAGTTTTTTCCGGGAAGGCGGCTGAAGGCGCTGTATCAACAGCTTTTACCATCGGGGATCAAGGAGAAACTCAAGCCAAACGATGGAGTCCTTCTTCTGGGGCTAAGCGCTGTGAACGAAGATTCCTATACCTGTTCCTTTCTGAGGGCCCCACGCACGAAAATTTCTTTATCATAAATGCGCCGTCGAACAATTTTTTTTTGATCCGACAACGTCGCAAATTCCGGCCTTTTATTCATGATACTATTACTCGAGAAGATAAACCCACGCGCATGAGATAAGCCTATCTCTCTCGCACGCCTGACGTCACTCGATGACAATTTCCCCAGAAACGGCGAGTTTTAATATGGCATTCCGATTTCTGTTTAGATGTTAGATGGATTAAGCGCATGATTTATTTATTTTTAAACGTCATAAGTAATGCCAAAATACAATAAACGTTAAAAAAGGCTTTAAAACACTGCTTTCCCAACCGACAAGCAGAATTGTTGTCATCGAGTGACGTCATGCGCAACGTCGTACGAAATTAAATCGCCAAGTGGTTTTATCTTCTAGTAATAGTATCATGCCTTTTATTTAACCTAAAAACAGTGTTTTTTCGACTTTTAATTTCATTTTTCTCTGCAAAAATGCATTTTTTCGGATTTCTTCTCTTTTGGAAATCTACTAAACAAAATGTGTTCTTTTTATCTGTAATATTTATTTTTTTCAAATCGAATGGAGCTAAACGACACCCGGACCCGGGAGCTAATACGTGGCTTGTTTGTGGTGCTAAAGAGCATGAGGTCTCAAAGATGCACTCATTTTCTGCAAATCTAGAGAGGTATGATAAATAAAAGCTTTCTTACATATCTACATGAAAGGGCTTTTCGAAAACGGTGATCAGATGAACCCGAACGATAAGATTACTAATCTTAACTTTTGGAAAGCAAACCAAGATTGGTTTACTACTGTTCGGAAAGTCTAAGATCAATCGGATTATTATCAGCTGATATGATAATCTTTTCTACCCTGCGGTCAGCTGTTTTGTATCAATTTAAACTAACCTTTTAAAATATGAATTATGAACGTTTTTATTGTTTATAGTGTTTATAAAAATGAAAAAATGGCTGCCTCAGAATTAATAATCAAAGGCAGCATCGGTGCACTCAAATAAATTATTTGTTAGATCCATTTAATCAGTTACAACTAATAATGATTATCTTTATGTGTAAATTTAATGAATTATGACTTTACCTGTATTTTTTTTTCCTTATATTTAATTTCATTGTCTGTAAAAAATGTATTGAAAATCAAATAAATATATTAGTAGTTTAACCTTTAAAGTTATTGAACCTCTAGACATGGGTAAAGATCGACCATTTTTTCCCATCATAATCGTGAAAATTGAAAGTCGCGGTTTTGGCAATATCATATTTATATTAAGTCTAAGTATCTGTATTTACATTTGGAATAAATTGATAAAAATAAAATAGCAAGTATCAAGAAAAACTTTTAAATAACATGTTTATTGAATTCGTCATTTTAAGCGCTTTTTAAATCTTATTTTGCAAAATTTGCTTAGGCGATTTGTACGTGTTAATGTTAATTAAGTATTTTTAATACTGAAACAAGTAAACTTAAAAATACATATTATCGGTAGTTTATTTTGGCGCATCAAGTGTCTAAATAAATTTTTCGAATTAAAAGAGGGCCCTTAAAATATATAAAAAATAAACGTGCTAGGTTAAAAGGTTTTTTTTCTCGATACTATTTATTTTGTTATCAATTTATTATGGAAATATACTTCAACTTAATATAAATGTAAAAAAATGGCCTAAATCGAAACTTAAAATTTTCTCGATTTTGAAGGGTGAAAAATGGTTGATCTTTACCCACCTCCTTTTAATGAAACAAGGAAAAGAATAGAATTAGTAATTTGAATTTCGCGGGCAATGCCGAGAATTCGCCTCGGGCGCCATCTGCATTCGCTTCCTTGGAGACAGACAAAGAAAGCATAAAAGCAAAGATAATACTACTACGAATAGATGGTTCATTTAAATGGGGCGTTTTGAATCAGTTCGGAGATATCAATGCTTCCGTAAATGCGAATAAAATTAAGTCGGTAACCTCTGCCCCAGCGAAACAAACCGTGCGACATTGCCAATGTCTGTCGCTTGAACCTTATTCGGAACACGAGGTAGCGAAAGCGGGCGGCTAAACGGTATGTGTATTTTGTAGTCGCGTTTCATCACGCCAATAGTAAAGGCCTGCCGGCAACACTGTGTAACTTTCGTTCAAGGATAGCGCGAAAATCTCTCGATGGACATCGGCTCGCGTTAGCCAAAGTCCATTAGGGGTATCAAAAATATAGCATTGAATGGTTCATCTTATCCGTAGTAGTATTATCTTTGATAAAAGCTATTTCTCGGATAATTTATTTACATTTAGTTGCTCGTCTCGTTGTGTTGTTGTCTCTATCTAACTTCTTTAGTTTATGGTCTCTGATACTACATTGAAAAATTAAAATTGTATCTACGGTATAGGTCATTATCGCCCTCTAGTAGAGAAAGAAAGAAGTTAAATTACTTAACTTTAAAAACAACAGTATTCTATCCTGTATTTGTGGAATCAAAATGGGAAGTACCGGATTTTGTGTCAAACCTGGTCAAGGGTGGTAAACTTAACAAGGAGTGCTCGATTTTACTATTTGTCCGCAGATATAGGTTATGTTTGAACATCACCCGTTTGCCCATTTTGCCCAGAAGGTAGATTTATTTTATTAATTTTTGTTAAATATTCAACTTTTAAAAACTGTTTTGGATATGCACCTATTATTAGAACTGTAAGGTATAACATTTTAAAAAATTAAGACTTTATTCTACTTGTAAACAAAACAAACAGGCAAACGGATTACGTCACAAATACCGAATTGACATTTAAATTGGTGTATATAGGCTTAAATGGGATCGACCACTCCTTGTTAAGTTTATTACCCTTGAAACCTGGTTACTTTTTCTTTTTAAGGTGTCTTCTGTCTTCCCTACCTTTTCTTGCCCAAGTGTCTCCCTCTTACTGGTATTTATTTACATTTAGATTGTTTTTATCAAGCTTCTTTCATTACTTACTTTTTGTTTTTCTTTAGATATACCAAAACAATAAAAATCAGAATTTTAAGGTGTTCAAATTCCATGTATTTTTTTATTTTAGGGGTTACTTGAAACTCGATACTATCGATATTTTTTATAATTATATCGATAACTATCGATGCTTCATAAAATGGGCGTCTCTGATACCGATAAATGTAACTGTAATGGCAAAACCGATGATATGGACCACTGGTGCTTTGAGTGTGAACAGAATAAGAATGCTTCCAACTTTTTATTTACTGAGTTAGCTAAATATAAATTACTACTGATAAATTTTCAATCATTAGTTTATATAATACGAGAAGACAAAAGGGTTTATAATGCATTTATTTGTTTTGCGAAGATGTGTGTGAGAAAGCTGTAGGGACTTGTAAACCCAACTCTATCCTTATTTGTAATCCCTTTATCCGGTCGATTATCCTCTGTTTGTGTTAATTATCAAAATCGCCTAGATAGACCACTATGGCGTGAAGCGTGTGCCCTTGTCATGCATGTTTTTGATTCTTCGCAAGCAGCTCCCAATTTGTGACTTAATTCGAAGTGTATGTCTGTATGAATCCTTATTATATATTGTAAATGGTTTTAAGGTATAATAAATCGTGTAAACGAATATTTATCGTATAGATTTTTATATAGATACTAATTAAAAAAATTAATTGGTTAAAAAACTTAAATATAATACATTAAATGTAGTGGCTGTATGCATTCCTGTGCAAAGCCAATCAAACCAAAAAAAAACACAATCGATAGTTTGTACTCAAGGGTGGTAAACTTAACAAGGAGTGCTGAATCCCATTTAAGCCCATATACAACATATAAAATGGCATATATGGGCTTAAATGGATTAAATTGAGATCAGAACTATTACTAAGGGAGCAGTCTTCACTTTCCAAACAACTTTGTGACTTATCATCTACTTCAATTTGTACCTTATTTTCTACACCAACTTCTTCCTTTCGGTTCTATCTTATTATCTATTAACCTATCCTTAACTTTAGTATCGAACTCTAAACATGGCTGTGCCGTTGTATGCAGTTCTAGTTCATTCAGTTTACTTGCATGATAGAAAATGGGGTCCCTAGCTTTGTCATATTGAGGAACCTCTATTCCTAACATGTCCATAATCTTCTTTTTCGGGGTCCACTGAAGGTTAACAATGTACAAATTTGGCCTTTTTTTTGCTGGTTTATCCATCTGCCACAACCATGGGTATTTTTTGAGAACTTTAAGCTAGAACCTACAAAATTTAAGGTTTATTAGAGAAAACTTGTTAAAGAAATTATTTCTGACCTGAATGTTTTAAAAAGCATACTGACCCAAGCAAATAATTGTTGTTGCTTCCTTAGCATTTTTACAAGCTCCTTTCCAATTAAGAGGCCACTGTAAACTACCTCTCTCTCCAAAATGTACAATAGTATCAACCAAAGATCCATTACATACATAACATCTCCTGAAAATTAAAAACATTAATAAATAAAGAAATGTTTTCTATATATGCTCAAACTGTCTATTTTGTTAAACTAACACTATTTGGTCATCCAAAGCTTTTGCTCACCCACCTATAAGTCTTATGTGCAAATCTGGCAGTGCTTTCAGTAACATCAAACAATCTCCAGTACTCCCTGTGAGGCTTACAAGTCTTACATACTTCAATATACATATTACCGTGCAATTCGGACAATGCTGTCCTGGGAAGACCTGATCTTAAATGAAGGCCATCACAGTTCTGTGACACAACATATTTTAGAATTTTTTGACGGTACAACTCATAGAGGGCCATGTGAGTGTATGTTGGTTCGGCTGAAGACAAATCATGGTCTCTAAAACAAGAAAACACAGTTAAATAGATAATACTAAAAAAAATAGTTATATTAACTCACCCAATGTCTTTTCCTTCTTTTAGCCTGGTCCAAATCCCATTTGGCCCCCTATAATCAGGTATTTTAGCTGCTGTACTGATGCCCGCTCCTGTATACACTACAAGATGCTGTGATTGAGCTATTGCTTGTGCTAGGATTTGGCATTTTTGCGTAAGAATATCTTCAGGATCTTCAACCTCTTCCAGTCTTTTTTTTATAGCTACACGTTTCTTAAGTCTCTCTTGAGCCTCTTCTATAAATTCCGAGCATTCGAGTAAGACTTTAAGGTCTTCAGGGGTTCGGTCTTGTTCAGACTTTTGAAGTACAACAGAGACCTTAAAAATTACTAGAATTAGAAACTTTTTCTAAGTGAAAAAGTAGTGTAAGTACAGTGACGAAAATCAACATAAAAGTATTTTGAATTGTCTATAGATAATGTAATTGTTAAATCTAACTAGCAGTAGCTGATAAAAATCTTACTTTTCTTAAATTGGTATATCTTTCTCCTTTGGCACACACTTTTTTTGGTTGCGAAGTTTGAGGTCGTAGTAAACGGATTCTTTTTGTTTCAATTTCTTCGATTTCTGCTGGTTCTCCCTCCGCAGGGTCTTCGCAATCCATTTCGTTGTCCATAATAATGGAATACGTACTAGTTTCTAAATACTATTTAATAAAAACAGTCATTGTCCTCATTTCACCTCGTATTTTTACGGTTGTTTTGGTTTGGTTGATGACATAAAATTGGCTACACTGCAGTAGTTCAAATAAACTATTAGAGTGCGTTCGTAAATCTCTAATTGTGCAGATCCGTAATTTTTCTTTTTTGAGTAATCCGGCTAGGAGCATATATCTTCTAAAGGCAGCCTTACCGCTCGGCCGTGCGAAAAAATGTGCAGGGAAGAAAACAAATAGCAGTATAAGCTTTCTTTCTCGCTCAACGGTTATACTGCTATTCTTTTTGTCCCGCATACTTGTACGCACGTTCGAGAAGCAAGGCTGCCTCTGGGGGCCCGATTCTGTAAGCAAATTTTTGGTAATTTTTTTACTTACCGGGCACACGGCCGATTTTATTGAAATTTTGTATACTGGGGTTTTTGGGGCGCTGATCACGAATCTAAAGTCAAATTTTGTCGGACACTTTTAGTTTTTGAGTTATAACGCTTCACTCGGACCTAACCTCAAAATTGTACAAACTTTCCTAAAATTCCTCCTTCTTAAAACTGATTTCAGCCAAAATTAAAGATTTTATGGAAATACACCTATTATTTTATATTACAAATATTGTTAACAAAAAATAGCACAACAAAAATATATTTTTACTTTTAAAAATGTCAACAAAATTGTCTAGTGATTTGAGTCAGTTTTATGTTGGTACGCCAGACACCCGCGAAACAATTGAATGGCTTACTTTTCAAATTTAAATCGCGAAAAATAAAAATAATTCATATTTATAAAGTAGGCCATTCAATTGTTTCGCGGATGTCTGGCGTACCAATATAAAACTGTCTCAAATCACTAGACAATTTTGTTGACATTTTTAAGAGTAAAAATAATATTTTTGTTGTTTTATTTTTTATTAAAAATTTTTGTTAAATGAAGGTGAAATTAAATTTATTTTATAAAATAATAAGTGTATTTCCATAAAATCTTCCATTTTGGCTGTAATCAGTTTTAAGAAGGAGGAATTTTAGAAAAGTTTGTACAGTTTAAAGGTTAGGTCTGAGTGGAGCGTTATAACTCAAAAACTAAAAGTGTCCGACAAAATTTGACTTCAGATTCGTGATCAGCGCCAAAAACCCAGTATACAAAATTTCAATAAATCGGCCGTGGGCCCGGTAAGTAAAAAATTACCACATTTTTTGACATTCCTTTTCTCTGTCTTTTTCGAAACACTGACAAACTTATGAATCTAAGAAAAATGTATGCTAGTAGCATGCTAGAGGCAGCCTTGCCGCTTGGCAGTGCGTACAAGCGTGCGAGAGAGAAAGAACAATAGGTGTATAACCTTTCTTTCTCGGGCCGGTCCCTTTCCATCGACCAATCAGAACCTTGAAGAGGCAGAAAAGTTTTACATGTATTCTTTTTTTTGGCCAAGTGGTAAGGCTGCCTCTATAGATATATTATGCTCGTGGATTTTTTATTGTTTTTTCAACTCCGGTCCTGTTCAATAGTAGTACGTTCCAGCATCTAGTATGTCATAAACTGTCAATCTGTCTGTTTTTTTATGTTGGCCATATTGAAAATTGAAGTTTCGAAAAGTGTATAGGAGAAAAAAGCGACAGATTATTTGTATTTTAGAACAAAATAAAAAAAATTTAACTTGGAATCGTTATTAGAATCCCGTTAGTTAAGCGAACGGTCTGGATTTGGCTCGATATAACTCAGCATTTTGCTCCATTTGATGGTAAAAAGACGGGTTTAGAATGTACCCATTGATGTGATCATGGCGGCTACTAGGAAATTACAAGGTAAAAATTCGTCCTCTTTGTTTTGCTCTCATTTTCAAAAATTTGACGAGAAGAAGCAAAAAATCTTTATATTCACCACTCTCCTGCGTTCGGCAAAGCCAAACACGTTTTTATCATTCAAAATAAAAAAAGACTATAGGAACAATGTAAACAATGTTATCAAAAAAACAATATTCAAAAATTGATAAACTCTGGTCCATCTATATAGTATTTAACATTTAAAATATTTAGTACAAAACCAGCAGGTTAAATGCCTTCATTGCCTGCTTATTCTTGACTTAGTTGTAACAAAAAATATTGCAACTGTATTTTACCGTACACTATATTTTTCTTTTTAAAATAATTCTTAAGTGGTAATCAAAATGGCTAGTCTAATAGCTTTAAGACCTGTTGCAATACATAAAGAATTTGAAGAGGACTTTCTGCCATTTGTAATTGAAATATCTCGCAAATTTAAGCCTTCTAATTATGACCAAGATGGTAAGTGAGCATGAGCAGGGCTGGTTTTACTTACAAGTCTTGTATTTTAGGTGTTAAAACCAAAAATAAGCCATATTTTCGTGATTTTACAGCTTTTTTAATACATTTTTATTTAAAATCTGTTTGTATTTCAGGGGAAATAGACCGTTGTTTAAAAAAAGTAACAGAAGGCGTCGAAACGTTCGAAGATATTTGGCAAAAAGTCCACAATGCCACGAATAGCAATCAGAAGGAAAAGTATGAAGCAGACCTTAAAAAGGAAATCAAGAAGCTCCAGAGACTTCGAGACCAAATCAAAAGTTGGATAGCCTCTGGAGAGATTAAGGATAAAAGTATCCTAATGGATAATAGAAAACTTATTGAAACTGTGAGTAATATGTGTTTTTCTAGGTTAGGTCTAGGATTATTATTAGTATTTTTTTACTTTTTGGGCCCATCAAATTTTAACTATCAAATACGAGCAAGAGTGGATAGACAGGTGCACCTTCCTAATAGTTTAAAAACCTCAACTCAAAATATACTAAGTGACATAGAAATCCGAACACCCAGATTTTATTTTAATAAAATTTTGTATAAGCACTTAATGAAGCATAATAAGTAAATGATTAAAATATTGCATTGCTTTAAAGCCCTTTTACTTTTAATAATGTGTGGATGCTTCTGATCAGGTGGTCAATGTCCTCCTGTGGTATCTCATTCCAGGCAATCACCAACTTCTCTCAAAGTGCTCCTAGGGTCTGAAGAGGAAGTTGCAAATTGAGCAATCTCTTACCCATCATATCCCACACGTGTTCAATTGGGGATAAGTCGGGAGATCTTGGTGGCCATAGTAACAATGTGACATCATTATGTTGAAAGAAGTCCATTGTGACTCTTGCAACATGTGGGTGTCAAGATATGGTAAAAGATGGGGTTCTAGAACTTCTTGGATATAACGCTGCGCTGTCATGTTACCTCTGATGAAGATTAGAGGTGACCTGGAACCATAAGCTATAGCACCCCAAACCATAACTCCAACAGTGTGATGAACATGTCTTTCAACAAAAAACTGTGGATTCCTCCTTTCACCACGTCGCCTTCTAACCCTGGCTTGACCATCGTGCATGCCTAAACAAAATCGAGACTCGTCACTAAAGACAATACTGTTCCATTCCTGATCCCAGAGTGACCGTTCTCTGCACCACTCAAGGCATTCGCTGTTTTTGGAGTTAAAGGGAGGACCCAGTGTGGTCAGTATGAAAACAGGTCAAAACTTCTCATTCGTCGGTAAACAGTTTGCATGCCAATAGGTCTTCCATGTTCTGCAAACCATTCATTTGCAATGGACCGGTGTTTTTTTTTTTTTTTTTTTTTTTTTTTTTTTTTTTTTTTTTTTTTTTTTTTTTTTTTTTTTTTTTTTTTTTTTTTTTTTTTTTTTTTTTTTTTTTTTTTTTTTTTTCAGTGTGATGACCATGTCTTTCAACAAAAAACTGTGGATTCCTCCTTTCACCGCGTCGCCATCTAACCCTGGCTGACCATGTGCATGCCTAAACAAAATCGAGACTCGTCACTAAAGACAATACTTTCCATTCCTGATCCCAGAGTGGTCTTCTCTGCCACTCAAGGCGATTCGCCGGTGTTCTGGAGTTAAAGGGAGGACCCAGTGTGGTCAGTATGAAAACAGGTCAAAACTTCTATTAGTGGTAAACAGTTTGCATGCCAATAGGTCTTCCATGTTCTGCAAACCATTCATTTCAATGGACCGGTTGGAAAATACTAAAATATTTTATAGAAATGTGAGAAATTTTGAAGATGAATAAAAACGCAAAAAATTATAAATGCTTTCTTTTAAAGTGCAATGTCCAAATGTATTTAAAAATATGTATATAAATTTTCAATTAAAATACATTTAAAACACTGATGGGGTTTAAGACAAAAAATATTTGTTTGTTTCCTTAAAGTTGTTCTCTTCTACAAAATGCATAAAAATTGGGTAGGGTGGTAGGGTTTAAAGAGATTTTCTATTATAGACAGGAAATTTCTTCTCTATGGTGTTACGGAGTTCGCCTGCAGTTTACACTTGAGATTATGTCAAATTGGGGCATCATAAACTAGGAGATTCCGACAAAAAATTACTTAAGATTCATGATCAGCGCCCCAAAAAACCTCCCTGTTCGTCATTCGAGTAAAATTGATGATGGGCCCTATTAGTAAAAAATTACCTAATTATTGTTAAAAACTGATTAAGCTTGATTTATCTTGTATTTCTTTTTTTGGACTGACCAAAAATCCTTTAATATAGTATACTTTCTTAACGTTTATGGTGGGGAGGTACTTGGTGTAGCGATTGTAGGGAATTAGTGATGTGTATGTTATAAAAATGCTTTTTTAGCAAATGGAAAGGTTTAAAGTAGTTGAGAGAGAGACAAAAACGAAGGCTTATTCGAAAGAAGGCTTAGGGGCCGCCCAGAAGTTGGATCCTGCCCAAAAAGAGAAAGACGAGATGCAACATTGGTTAAAGAATTCATTAGATCAACTTTCGATACAGGTTATTTATGGTTTTTTTATTGTATCAGTCATCATTTCTCTTTACCAGAAGTTAGTTATCTGTTTAAACTAGCTATATTACTGAATTGCACAACTTTTTAAAGTTTCAAAACTTCCTTAAAGAAATTTAATATAAAAATTTTCTTTCATATATTTCAAACAGATAATTTCAAGTATAGGTATCTTCTAAAACCAAGTTTAAATTTTAAATAATTTAAAATTGTCTTTATTTTTCAGTGCGACTCTTTTGAAAGTGAAATCGAGCAGCTGCTGTCGAAAGGTAAAAAGAAACTGGATAAAGATAAACAAGAGAAGATGGATGAGCTCAAATCGAGGCTGGAGAGGCATAGGTTTCACATACAAAAGTTAGAGGCTCTGTTACGAATGTTAACTAATGAGTCTGTTGAGTGCAAGCAGGTAGGAAACAACTGTTTATATGTATATTATTATTATTTTTATAGACTAATCAAGGAAGTTTAAAGGTGTATGGAAGCCCAATGCTATGGCCCATTCAATCAAAAAATGTCCAGCTCAGTATGAAAATAACTGTCAGAGTTGGCCCCGCCGATTCTGCGCAATAACAAAATTCCACGAAATAATTTAATGTGTTCCCTACTTACACACTGATAAATCAGTGTGTAGTTAGGCAACACATTATACTTTTATGAGGGCCGTAGTACCGTTTTTGGTCTTAGGTTGTCTAAGGTTTTTGGTGCAAGGGCGCGCGCGCGTATGAAACTATATCCGCGCTGTACCGTCAACCGTCGTCGTCTCATCATTCGTCATTTTCGTTGTGGTTTGTGCCCTTTGCGCCGTATTAGTTTTGATTGTTTTGCTTTGTGTGATTATATTTTGTGGTTGCAGAAGTTTTTTGGATTTGTGTGTTTTGTGTGTTTATTAAATTGTGACTATAATTTTGTGTTTATTGTTTGTTACTTATAATATCGTAACAAAATTATTAGAGGTTGTATGGTTTTGTCTTACAAATCCAAGGGTAACATACCCAGCATTTTTTACTTTAGGCAGGTATTTCTTGTGTTTAAATTAGGTACTTCTTATGAGACGTAACGTTAGGTAACCGAAAAAATAATAATATATTAATTATGAACAATAGAATATTGAAAATTTCATTGGCAATAGCAGTGAAAAAAGTAAGGCAATCTTAACTATCTTTTAAATGATTTCCACAATGTTTGTGTATTTCTGTGGATTATTAAAAGAAATAAGGTTTACATTTAGGTACTTTTATTTCATTTAATAATTTAGTACATTCTTTTAAAGGATCAAAATTATTAATTACTGGGCAGACCAGGTAAATTTTAATACATACAGGTCCCTCTAATTGAATGAAAGAAAGTACAATTTTATGTTAAAGTTCCTTTTTGCTTTTTCTGTATTTGTTTAAAAAGAAATTCGATTTTTGGTTTCTTAAACTTACATTATCAACTTTTTAAGCTCGACATACTGTAGACACATAATATTTAACGGATACTGTTACAATGGATACCTAGGTACCAAATATTACTAAACATTTTTAACCACTTTTAAAAAGCAGTTATAAAAATTTTAGAAAGAATCTTAGGATTAGATTAAACTCATTTACACTATCTTGCCCGTCTTTTATCACAAAATTGTACATGATAAGTACATGAAACTATCATACAATGTTTGAAATTTATTTTAAAAAATCGTGTTTTTATTTATTTACAAAAATTTTTGGTAAAAATACAAAACTCACAAAAATATCGACCATTTAAATAGAAGGCTTCTTTCCATATTATATCAGATGATATAAAATCCAATATTACACAATAATTTTAAATATTCTATGGTAGTATCGTTTAATAACCAACAATTTTGTGCAAAAAAAAAAAAAAAAACAGTGAATGCTTGAATTTGACATTTGATGATCTCAACTTTATGGATAGTAACAAAGAATTATGGAAGTCCGGCTCTGACCTACTATTCATTGCGCAAACTCCGCGGGGCCAATCCCCCTATTCCCGCTGCCCTGCACGCCTGGACAATTTTGTTCTACAGTATTGGGCTTCCATACACCTTTAAACTTCCTTGAGACTAATGGGTGACATAGTGCAGGAGGAAAAATTTCATAATTTACTGATTAAAAATGTATTTTTAGATAAAGACTATTAAAGATAATGTTGATTATTACATAGAATCCTGGGAGCAGGATCCCAATTTCGAAGATGATGAATTTTTCTATGATGACATCATTGGTTTGGATGAGGTTGAGTTGTCTGGCGTCCTGCCATCTTCAGGTATGAAGATTTTGAATTTATACTTGCTTTTTGGGTCCCATAGATGCAGCATCTAGCATTTTTTCTTTATTCAGATTCGTCTGTGAAGCCTTAAATATACAGTGTGTTTAAAAACCTATAAACGTAATGGACAAATTTTTTTTTAAAAATTTTATTCCAATCAGTAATCAAAGAAAAACTTATTTTGTTGATTGGAGTGTAATTTTTTCACTGCCACAATATTTTTTTATGGCTACTCTGTATATTTCAATTTAAATTGCACCCATCAAAACAGTGTTTTTTTTTAACCAACATTAATTTTGAATTACAACACTATAATAATAATAATAAAATCTTTATTTCATAATTTGTTTGAAATACAAAAAAATGAAATGACGTCACAAAAACAATAAATTAATTACATAATAGTCTATATCTTACATATTAAAATAATCATCCATACAGTATGGTTCTAAGTTGATTAACATTTTTTTAATTTCAATTTTAAATGCCCTCTGGCTCGTTATTCTTTTATTTGTATCGGTAACTTATTATAACACTTAACACACATAGATTCTGGATTTCTCTCACTTAGTTGAAGGCGATGTATAGGATAAGACAGATACTCAGCTCTGGTATTATAACTGTGATTACTGAGTGGTTCAAATAAATGTCTATTTCTATATAAAAACATCAGACATTCATAAATGTATACTGCATATACTGTCATTATTCCCATTTGCCTGAATACAGTTCTACATGATTGTTTAAACTCAAGTTTCTTTATAAGACGTTTTTGTGCCACAAAAGTGGATTGGATATTTCCGTCACGACCCCAGAAAATTATTCCATATTTTAAAATTGATTCAAAGTTGGCAAAATACATTATTTTTTAAAGTTTTTTCATTCATATACCTTGCCACCTGATCCCAAGCAAACAGATGAAAGTTTTTTCAGTAACTGACTTATATGGACTGACCAATCTAAATTTCCATTTATATGTAAACCTAAAAACTTTGTGTTTTCAGACACAGATATTTTATTGCCTGTTAAATCTAAGTGGCCAATATTCTGCATTTTTGACTGTTTTGTTTTAAAAAATATAATTTTGTTTTATCAGAGTTCAAAATTAATTTTTTTTTCTGTGAACCATTTTGAAACTGAATTAAAGAGATGTTTACTATCTGTTAGAAGCTGAGACATAGTTTTATTTCCTATTAGTAGATTTGTATCATCCATACTAACTATAGTTTGACAGGGTCTGTCCGCTGCAGAATAAAGGTTGTTAACAAATATTACAAACAAAATAGGTCCAAGTATACACCTTGGGCTATTCCATTTTTATTATATAATATTTGCGTTTTGTAAAATTGGCCAGTCTTATTTATACCCACTATTTGAGTTCTCTCATGAAGATAAGATGTTAGCCATTTCAGTGCATTTCCTCTTATCCCATACATTTCCAATTTTTGCACCAATATTTCCTGTCCAGCAGTCATATGCTTTAGACAGATCAAAACATCCCGAGTCGACTTCACCATTCTCAACATGTTTTAAAACTGCTTTAACAAATTGATAAATAGCCGTTTGCGTGGATTTTCCCTTTTTCAAGAAGCCGTGCTGGTTACTGTTAAACAAATTACAGTTACTCATGAATTTGATTAACCTTTTAGACATAGCCAACTCAAATAATTTAGAAAATCCAGGCCTATAACTGTTCATCTGTTGAGAATCTCCTTTTTTATATAAGGGTTTTATTAACGCTAACTTTAAGTTTGTTGGAAATCTACCATTTTTAAATGAACCATTAATTAAATAACATAGGATTTTTTTAAAACAATAACAGATTTTTATAATACTTGTCGGTATTTCATCTATGCCCCTACTATGTTTATTCTTGATCTGCCAGGCTATTTTGAAAATTTCCCTAACATTAACAGGTGCTAAATACATAGATTGATTGTTGTTTGGAATCTTACATTTATAACGTGAAGAGTTTATATTTTTTAAAATATTTGGTATTACAGAGACTAGAAATTTATTATATTTGTTGGCTATTATTCAGCTCTTCCCTCCAACTGTACTTCATTATTGTGTGACATTTTACCAGGATTTCTCTGTTGATAGCCCATGCATTTCATTTTATTGTCTGAGTATTTAATTCTATTTTCATAGGTTTTAATCTGTTCTTTTTGAAGAATGCAATCATATTCTTTTTTAGTTGTTTGTAAGCGTCTGAATATTTACCATTTTTGTTACGCAATGTTAATAAAACATTAGTCTTTTTTTACATTCGAGAAGTTCTGGATTAATATTTTTATTTTTCTGATTATTATGAACTACTCTTAGAGGAAAACTCTGATAAAACAGAAGTGTATATGTGTTTATAAAATTATTCCATTGGTTATTTATTTCATTTTTATTACAAGAATAAACATCTTCCCAATCCTGTTGCCTAAGAGAGCACAAAAAATTATTTATATTTTCTTGAGAAACACTTAGATTAACAGGCCATTACTCCTTTTATTTTTTTTGGATTCACCAGCTGATAAGCTAGTATGAGATTAGGCAATTTTTAATTGCTCGGTTGTACAGATTTGTATATTTTGATTAGATGTTGCAACTTATATTTTATGTTTCACAATAGGAAGATAGAATTGCCTAATGTAATACTAGCTTTAACAAAAAGATAGGAGTACAAAGGAAGAATGTGACATCAATCTTTATCATACAGGCTCGTTTAGTCTAGCTTTATATCGGAATCAGGAAAACTTTCAATCTGCTTGGGAAAATGGGTTTCTAAAATAGGAGATAATGTGAAAAATTAAAAGGAATTAACTTATACATAATTTTTCATCGTTGAAACGTAATAAAAAAATATCAAGAGATGATCCATTGTCACCAACTATCTTAAACCTATCAGAAAATAAAATAAAAAGTTTAGAACGACCCTGTAGGTTATGTAATGTAACATTTTTGTGGTGGCAGTGCCAAAATTAATAAAGATTTCGTTTTTATAATTTTAATTGGTTTACATGAAAACAAAAATAAACTTGGGGCTAATGAATTTTTAAAACATCAATTCGCATTTAAGCATTTAGTCATTCATTTAACATATTTTTTTTAATTATTAAATTTAAATAAAATTTAAGTTTGGTATTATGGCTTGATAAAATTATACCTGTATCTGTCAAAATTGACGTTTTTTAAAAAAGATGTCAAAAAAGGCATTTGGGGAACTTTAAAAAGAAACCTAAAAAAAAAAGTTGTTTTTAGTACAATTCACGTCTTATGTTTAAAATATAAGTAACTTATGCAAAGTTAAAATAACTTTTTACTTTTACAAAGAAACAGCGTTATTATATCGTTTTATATAGTAAACATCTTTGAAAACTCCAGAATGTTGTCAATAATAAAAATGTTATATTGCTGCCTTGCACCAAAATAAATAAATGCTAGTTTATAAGTTTATTAAGTGTAATATTAAAGATAAAAAAAGTATATGTTGGTGCACAAAAATATTAAAAACTGTGTAAAATGTCAAAATTCAATAAAAATGGCAGGTTTTTTAGACCTTCCATTCTGATTTTTTTATCAATTCATTGTAGATGTAAATAAAGATATTGGACTCAATATAAATATACTAAAATGACCCAAATTGAAATTTTAAATTTTCACGAATATGATGGCATTGTTTTGTGCGTCTATAGTAAAGCTATAATAGTCTTTGTTTTTGATCAAAATAAATATTATGCAAGGGGCCCATTCTTGATTTTCGGGATTATAAAATACACTGCCCAAAAAAAAATTACGGAACACTTTTGTGAGATATTAGCTAGGTGATTTTAGACAAAAAGGTTGTAAAGCTTAAATCAAAGGTCTTATAAAATAACATAATTCATGTCAGATAAAATTTCTTAGATAGCTTTTATAGTTTTTGAGATATCGACGTTTTACATTTTAAATATAATCGTTAATATCTCAAAAACTATAGAAGATAAAAAAATTATGGAACAGAAAATATAGCTTTCTGAATTGTCCATACAAAAAGTTATATGAATATTTTTGATAGGATCAATAATAAGGAAGATATATTATATATTTGACACTTTGTTTTTTGTAACTTTTTTCTTAGGAATAAATGATTAATCAAATGACACATTCTTTGATTTATTGTGAGAAAATGTGTGTCCTTTGAAATACTAGTGTGATCAAAAACTATTGTGAATATTTCATTTAAAATTCCCGCGCATGCCGATTCGGTCGAATTGTTTTATTTTTAAGTATGTACCACTGCTAGTAACATCTGGTAAAAATTTGACGTCTCTAACATCATTAGTACTAAATTTACACTTGGTTTTGTGAACAAAGAAAAGTTGATTTGGCGATTTTTACAATGTCTGATTTTGTTGAGCAACGAATGCTATTAAATTTTGCTTGCGGAATAAAACTACTGTGCCGAAACGTTCTGGTGATGATACCATGTCGCAAAGTGGTATAAGGACTTCAAAGAGGGCCGAGAACATGTTGCTGATTTGGAACGCTTTGGACGACCATCAACATCAATTGACGAGCAACACATCAAGAAAGTGAAGGATTTAGTGCTTGAAAATCGACGGTTAAGTTAAAAAGAACGACGTAGAGAAGTCTGTACAGAGATGCTTGCCAACTATCAGGACGTTATAAAACGCATTATTACTGTTGATGAGACTTGGATCTATGCATATGCACCCGGAAATTACCGACCAATCGAGTGAATACCGTGCAAAAGGTGAACGATAGCCACGAAAATCGATGCAAAGTCGTTCAAAAATCAAGGTCATGTTGACTGTTTTCTTCGATTATCGTGGTGTAGTGCACTATAAATTCCTTCCACCCAGCCAAACAGTCAATACGGAGTATTATTTGAATGTTATGCGTCGTTTGCGTGAGACTATTCGCAAGAAACGGCCGGCATTGTGGCGAGACAACTCTTGGTTTTTGCATCACGATAATGCGCCATCTCACACTGCATTGGTTATTCGAGACTTTTTGGTCAAAAATTTTACTCAGATCGTTGCTCAGCCGCCGTATTTGCCTGATTTAGCTCCGTGTGACTTATGGCTGTTCCCAAAACTCAAAAGACCACTTTGAAGACACCGTTTTGAGTCAATTGAAGAGATTCAACGTGAATCGCTACGGGCATTATAGGTCATACCTGAAGACGATTATTTGGCATGCATGGAAAAAAAACCCCCAAAAAAAAAAAAAAAATTTTTTTTTTTTAAATTTTTTTTTTTTTTGGGGGGGGGTTTTTTTTTTAAAAAAATTTTTTTTTTTCCCTTTTTAAAAAAAACCAAAAAAAATTGGGGAAAAAAAATTTTTTTTTTAAAAATTTTTTGCAGGGTTTTGGAAAAAAAAAAAATTTTTTAAAAAATAAGTTTAAAAAATTTTTAAAAAAAAAAAAATTTTTTTTTTTAATTTTTCCCTTTTTAAAAAAATTTTAAAAAAAATTTTTTTTTAAAAAATTTTTAATTTTTTAAAATTTTTAGTAATTTAAAAAATTTTTTTTAAAAAATTTTTTTTTTTTTTTGAAAAAAAAAAAAAATTTTTTAAAAAAAAACCCCTTTTTTTTTTAAAAGGGGAAACAAAATTTAAAAAAATTTTTGGGGGTTTTTTTTTTTGGGGGTTTTTTTTAAAAAAAACCCTTTTTTTTTTAAAAAAAAAAAATTAAATTTTAAAAAAAATTTTTTTAATTAAAAAAAGTTTTTTGGGGGTTTTTTTTTTGGGGAAAATTTTTTTTTTTAAAATTTTTTTTAAAAAAAAAAAATTTTTTTTTAAAAAAAAAAAGGGTTTTTTTTTTTTAAAATTTTTTTTAAAAAATTTTTAAAATTTTTTTAAAAAAAAAACCCCAAAACCCCAAAAATTTAAAGGGGTTTTTTTTTTTAAAATTTTTAAAAAAATTTTAAAAAAAATTTTTTTTTTAAAAAAAAAATTTTTTTTTTTTTTTAAAAAAATATTAAAAACCCCCGGTTTTTTGGGTTTTTTTTTTTTTTAAAAAAAATTAAAAAAGGGGGCCTTTTAAAAATTTTTTTTTGCCCCCACCAAAACCCTTTTTTTTTTTTTTTTTTTTTCCAAATTTTTAAAAATTTAAAAAAAATTTTAAATTTTTTTTTGGGGTTTTTTTTCCCCCCCAGTTTTTTCCCCTTTTTTTTTAAAATTTTTTTTGGGGTTTTTTGAAAAATTTTGGGGTTTTTTTTCCCCCCTTTTTTTTTTAAAAAAAAAAAACCCGGAAACCCCCTTTTTTTTTTTTTTTCCGGTTTTAAAATTTCCCCTTTTTAAAAAAAAAATTAGAAAAAAGGGGGGAAAACCCCCCCCCCAAAAAAAAAAAGGGGGGGGGTTTTTTTATGCCCGGTTTTTAAAAAATTTTTTTTAAAAAAAAAAAAAAAATTTTTCCCCTTCCCAAGGAAAAAATTTTTTCCCCCCCGGGGGGGCCAAAACCCCCCGGGGAAAGGGGGAAAAAAAAAAAATTTTAAAAATTTTTAAAATTTTTTTTTAAAAAAAAAATTTTTTTAAAAAAAACCCCAAAAGGGGGCCCCCCAAAAAACCCCAAAAAAAACCCCCGGGGGGGGGGGAAAAAAAACCCCCCCTTAAACCCCTTTTTTTTTTTGGGGGGGGGGAAAAAAAAAAAATTTTTTTTTGGGGTTGGGGGGGGAAAAAAAAACCGAATTTTTTAAATTTTTTTTAACCGCCCCCCAAAAAAAAAAATTTTTTGGAACCCCTTTTTTTTAAAAAATTTTTTTTGGGGTTTTTTTTTTTTTTAAAAATTTTTTAAAAATTTTTTAAAAAAAAATTTTAAAAATTTAAAAAAAAAACCAAAAATTTTTTAAAAAATTTTTCCTTTTTTTTTTTAAAAAAAATTTTTTTTAAAAAAAAAATTTTTTTTTTTTTTAAAAAAAAAAAATTTTTTTTTTTTTTTTTTTTTAAGTTTTAAGGGTTTTTTTTTTAAAAAACCCCCCCCTTTTTTTTTTTGGTTTTTAAAACCCGGGGGCCCCCCTTTTTTTTTTAAAAAATTTTTAAAAAAATTTTTTTTTTTTTTAAAAGGGGGGGGGGGTTTTTTAAAAAAAAAAAAAGGGGGGGAATTTTTTAAAAATTTTTTTAAAATCTGTATATGTAAATCAATCTATCTACAGATCTCAGAGGGTATGTCCACCCTTAAGACGATGGCCCAGCAAGTGATAGACCGCGCGGGGCTCGAAAACCAGCAGCCTCAGCAACCGCAGCCCCAGGTGATCCTCGATCCGCCGCGGAGTCAGAGCCAAGCGAAGACGGAAGCTCACATACCTCCCCTTCTGGGCGTAGCGCCTCTGGGGGCTGTGCCCCTTCAGAAGGAGCACCAGAATCAGTTCCAGTTTATGGAAGCGGCGTTCTACCACATGCCCCATCCTTCGGATACGGAGAGGATAAGGACTTACTTACCCAGGAACCCGTGCAATACGCCTTCGTATTATATTCAGGTTAGTGTTTGGTCTGTTTAGAGTTATTGTGTGTATATACAGGGTGTTAAAAGTATAATGCTCACGCTTTTAATGGGCGATAGTGGAGCTCAAAACAAGTCGAAAAAGCCAAGAACATATGGGTCAAAAGTGAATTGTTTTCGAAATATTTTTCAGGCGGGGTTTTTGAAAAAAAAAAAATAAAAATGGATTTTTTTTTTTGTTTTTTTTTGTAAATGTCGAAGTTTGTAACGTGTCCTTATTCTTAAACTTCCCCCTTTTTAATATTTTTTTTTTTATAAACTTTTATTTAAAAATTTTTACCGCGAGAAAGCACTTGCACTTTCTTAAAAATTCCCTGTCAAACCCAAAACCGGTTAAAAGGGGAACCGGACTTCTTTTCCCTAGTTAAGATTTCGGACATTTTTTTTACGGTAACTAAAAATTTTGATATTGTGTAAAATATAAAATATATTTTTTTGAATATGTCTTTTTGAAGAAGTGGTAAAAAGAAAGACCTTATCTGGCAGTTTTCAGTTGTCTAGAAAAACTTTTTTTTCCCCGATGGTGGTTTAATGTGCATAATGAACCCATAGTATGTGCAACAGTTACTGCAGAAAATGGCTCCTCCTTTCTTTTTGACACTGTAGATACAACTGGGCATCCACATACATCCGACTACCAAAGTTCGAACCCTTAAAACAAACAAAAAACCCGAGTACATTAAAAAGTAGTTTCGTGACAGATAATGCAGCTAACATGTCTGCAATGGAAATGAAATAAAGGCATCTGATAAATTCAATGTAATGCATATGGCTGTGCTAACATATACTAAATTTATTATGTAAAGATTTGGGAAATCGTTAATAAAAAACATGTAGCCAAATCTAAAGTTTTTGGGAAAATCATTTTGCATCTGCAACATATCCAAAAAAGGGGGGCAAAAACTAGTCATACCTAGTGTTTTTTCGAGGAACGCAGCTTTCAAGTTTTCCAATCAGGCCCCCATTTTTAGAATCAGTGAAGAACAAAAAAAAAAGATTGACAGTATTATCGGGGAAAAAATTTCAAACATTCATTTAAAGAGAAGTGCTAAATTATAAAATTCAAGCCTTTTCCATTATGATAGGTTGAAAAGACCGACCCCTATTTCAGTTTGGAAAATTTTAAAAAAATATTAGAAGATTACGAAAAACAATTGACATTACATCAACTCAAAAATCGATATAATATGTAAAACCCCCGTATCATTTGCTGGCATTTCTTATCGACCCAAAAAAACACAAAGTTTGACAAAAAATATTGCATTACAAACTGCAAAAAACTGTACCGATAGTGGTTTATTACCACTAATCATAATTTCTTAAATCAGAGCCTTTCGATATTATGTTTCAAGATGATATCCTAAAAGCGAAAACCCTTTGACGGGGGAAAACCCCCGAGATATTATTAAAAAAAATTCCCATAATTACACAACGCCTGTGCAGCTCCCTTTTCATAGTAGAAGGATATTCTCAACATTTGGTTTAGTGCCCTAAACTCCAAATCGAAGGTACTGAAAAACTCCAAAAACTAGTGTTTTTACAAATATTAAATTTTAATTTTTTTTTTGTTTTGAATATTTTCTGCAATAATACTTCTATCTATGTGTTCTTGTGTTCTTGTAAAAATTAATTTACTATACTAACGTAATTTTTTTTTTTTTTGATTTTTTTTTCTCCCAAATTTTTTTTTTATAATTTTTTTTTTGATTTTAATCATGATTTAAATTTAAAAAAACGGATTTAAAGGGGTTAAAATCAATTATTAAACCTTGAAACCCCCGTTTTTCAAATTTTAAAAAAAATTGACAAACCGCCCCTTTTTTGAACGAACAAAATCGAACTTTTTTGCGAGGTTTTGAATGTTTACACTTTTTTTAAGGAGATGTTCAATAATAACAATAAATTATTGTTTGATTTTTATTTGTAATTACAAAATAATTGTACTTAGCACAAAATTACGCTGAATATCCATTATAGGAACCAAAATTATTATGTTTTAAAACAGCACTTTTTTTATTTAGATTTCTCGGTTGCACACATCCCGTTTTCAAAACTCTTTGGTACACCTGCACTACGGTTGTCGTAAATTTATAACATGAACATGAACAAAAATATCGCGGCTAATGAGCACAATGTACAACTGATTTACTCTACGCACAAGACTTATTCTAGCTAGCGCTGTTGCCAATTGTTATTTATATTTTTAACTGAGGATTTTTTTTTTATTTGTAGATTGAAACATTTAAAACTAAGTTTATTTTATGAGCAAATGAACCTACTGATAAGCGATTAGAACAAAAGTAACCAATTGTTAAGGTTTTTGGAAATAATTGCTTCCAAATTTGAACTTTGATTCGTTGAAAAAAATTTTTACCCTATGTCATACGTTTTTTTTCTTGTGTTTTCTCCCTACCCATTAAAATCATAAGCATGATATTTCTTACACCCTGTATTACAGCTGTGGTGGAAACATAAACAAATATAAATAATTATTTTTGTACTAATTAATTTTCAATTATTATGATGTAATAAATGTTCAAAAATATGCCCATCTACTTGGATACACATATTTACTTTTTACAACATTTTCTTGCAACATTCCTTAGCATAAAGGGTGTGTTTTGTCCTGCAGGCATCCCCTATCCTATTTTCCATGACTTCTGGTGTTGTAAGAAAATTTACATAAACACGATCCTTAATGTAGCCCCACAAAAAAAATCTAAAGGTGTTAAGTCAGATAATCGCGGGGGCCACCTAATAAATCCATCCCTACCAATCCATTTTTGTAGGTAATGATTGTTTAAAATTATATTTTCGTTGATCAACGATGAGAATGCGCCATATGCTACTTAATTTTATCCCCCATTCTCCTGGTTGCAGGCACCCCTGTTCAACTCGGACACCCCGGAATTCTACCAAAGACTGGGCACCGAGACGTTGTTCTTTGTATTCTATTACATGGAGGGCACCAAAGCGCAGTACCTGGCGGCGAAAGCTTTAAAAAAACAAAGTTGGAGGTTCCACACGAAATATATGATGTGGTTTCAGAGGCACGAAGAACCGAAAATCATAAACGAAGAATATGAGCAGGTATTTGTCTTTAAAATCATCGGAATTCTTTGATAGGTCCGCTGCTGTAAACGTTGCAGTTAACGTGAAGAAGTGGAGGGTGTATTTGATTAAAAAATTTGAAAATTAAAACAAAAGTACACATTGCCAATGTTTAAGATAGTTCACTCATAAAACGGTTTTTCTTAAGAATTAAATGAAATTGGAATAAGGGTTAATAAAAGTGTCTTTTATGTAATTGAAAAAGAAACAAAATTTTTTTAGCCCCGTGGGGATATTAAAAAAAATTTTAATTTAAAATTGTCGATATCTGTCATGTATGAAAGCCATGCATTCATTTCGGAATATCTTGAAAACTGTATTTATGATATTTTTTGAAACCTAATGCAATATAAATCAGAGTATTAAAAAATTAAAAAAAAAACAAATTTTTCGATCGTTTTGTTAAAAAGATATTAATTTTTGAAAGTTTACATAGGTCTGTTCATTATTAAGAATTAGTGTACACTATTTTATTTTTTTTTACGTTATCGCTCTTATGGAAGCCAGGGCTAAAGCCTTTGAAAATGGCAAAAAGTGAAAAAAATAATAGTAGGATGAAACCTATTGGAAAAGGAAGAGAATATAACAAAAATGAAAGGAAAAATAATTTGCGGGCGATCTCAGGTCGGAAAGTGGAAGGGGGTGACTTTTTAAGGGTAAAAACCAGTTTATCTTGATTTCCGGCAAAACTAAATTTCCCATAAAAAAAATTAAAAATGACAAAGTTGTAGGTAAAAAAAGATCTACAACTTTTGTATTTACACTTTTTCAAAAAACCCCTTAAAATTTAGGGAAACATTCAAATCCCCAAATTTTTGGTTTTTTTTTTATTTTTTAAAAAAAAAAAAGTTTGTCACGAAATTTGGTGAAAACTTACCTTTTTATGTCCCAAACACACTGTAATTTTTTTGATTTAAACTATTTATTTTTTCATCTTATTTTGACTTAATATCGAAAAAGCATCCTAATTTTCAATTGAAAATTCTCCCATCAAAATATCTGCTTTTTCAAAAAAGTCGGTGGGCTTTTTGTTCGTTTAAATTTCCTCTTTCTGAAGGTGTAAAAAATAAACATTACTATAGTAAATATTCTCAGAAAATGCAAACAAAAACGAAAAAAACTTGAATCGAATTTTTTTAAAAATCATTATGTACTATTTTGAGCTATTTATTAAAATTTACACTTTAATTACTCGAAAATCGTAAGATTTCATGTTACATTGATAACCAAAAAATTGCAAATCGAAATGTGCAAATCGAAAAGTGCCTATAATTAACAACCAAATGTGCATAATGAATAAGAAAAATTTTCGGATTCGAGTTTTTTTCGTTTCTTTGCATTTTCTGAGAAAATTTACTATAGTAATGTATCTATTTTTTACACAATCAGAAAGTAGAGATTTAAACGAACAAAAAGCCCACCGACTTTTTTAAAATAGCAAATATTTTGACGGGAGATTTTTTGATTGAAAATTAGGGTTTTTTCGATATTAAGTCAAAAAAATAAAAAAATAAATATTTTTTTAAATCAAAAAATTACAGTGTGTTTGAGACATAAAAAAGGGAAGTTTTGATCAATTTTTTTTTTTAAAAAAGAAATAAAAAAAAACCCAAAAAATTGGATTTAATTTTTCACATAAATTTTGAGGTTAAAAGAAAAAAGTGTAAAAAAACAAAAGTTAGACTTTTTTTTACAACTTTGTCATTTAACTTTTTTCCATAGGACTTTTAGTTGTGGTTAGTTGTGGTTAGTATATTATGTTTGTATTATTGTGGTTAATAATATTATAATTTTAACGTTAACCACAAGATTTTTAGCAACGGAAGCGTCCATTTGAGAGATGGGAAACGGTACTGAATTAATTTTTTTTTTGCAGGGTACTTACATATACTTCGATTATGAAAAATGGGGACAGAGGAAAAAGGAAGGCTTTACATTTGAATATAAATACTTAGAAGATAGAGACCTTAATTAAAGATTATTTATAAAAAAAAATGTGTTTTTATTCCCGGGGGGGAAAACCCAGTGCTAAAAATTACCTATAATTTTTTTGAAAACTTTTTTTATAATTTCACGAGTTCAAGAACGAGT
>JAHBCN010008072.1:40513-71840 GCA_019359885.1 Listronotus oregonensis
AATAATGCGTCGGGGAGGTTCGTTTCGTTAATTAAAATTATTTTTTTTAATAGTTTTTTCCCTTTAACATATAAATAAAAACCATTTATTTTAACTGACTGTTTATGAATTTAAATTCCTACCTTTGTGAAATTAATAACAACAGCTTAATCTCTAAACTTGGTTAATTTCGGTGTTTCCCACCGTTAAATTCTAATTAAAAGTAACCGAATAAAAGGAAATACCGTGGCGCCCATTTTTTTTCCTTAATTAATTATCTTACCTTAATTAGGACATTGTACTCACGACATTACTGCTTTACCAGGCGAAAAGTGCCGAACAAATGTAACCGTTCTGTAGGTTTACAGAATAGGTTACGTTTCAACACCTTTTAGGATTTTTTTTAAAAATGTACTAATAATTTGCCTGTTTATTTTCCTACCAAATTTTACATTTCCTAATAAAATATCCAAAAACTATTTGAAGCCCTATAACTACATTGCGTCAAAAAAAGTATGGCATCACCTCTGTTTTTTACAAGACTACGTGTCAATAAGTCCCAGTGTAAATTTTAATATCTCTTCTAAAAAAGAAGCTATTAAGATAAACAAAAAGTTAAAACATTAAAAAAAAAACAAGGCTTTGATGTTTTGATAATAAAAAAATCGGCTACTGTCGGTGAATATTTCCATAGATTGTGCATTTTCCACAAAGCAACCTATGTTTTTATGTTGAATAAGATACTATATTTCCGTTACCAAAATTTAACGAGCCACCAAGAGGAAATAATATAGAGCATTTAATTAGTGATAGAAAGAAATAATTTTTCTATTTAATTTCTTGTGAATTTCTATCTCTATTGAACTAAAGAGTTCGCCTGCTGATTAACTTAGGCATATCATTCACTAAAATAATAACTAAAATTAGACATGGAATTTAAAAACCAAGCTTACAAATAGGTTAATAAAAATCCGGTTTTTATACTACACATAGTGCACATTTTATGACGCTGTTGAATAATGTAACGCCCATGGGTATGATCCCCATTTTATCCCTTCCTTATAAAAATGCTAAACGGTTTCTTACTGCACACCACACGAAAGGCAGCCAGCCCTTCCTTATTTCGAATTTTACAGCCTGTATTATCATTTACATGCATTCTAGGGCCTTTTTTTGCTTATTAACATGATAATACAAACAAAATTTCTATCCCTAGAGGATCCCTTTTTAATATATCAATATAGAGCCATAAATTTAAGAATGCAAATAAAATGATGTTGTTTACATATAGAGTGAATATATTCTTCTTCACAAAAATATGCGCGTATAAAAAAATTAACCATACATGCTCTACTTGAAAAGTCTCGGTTTGACACACTTGTTTAAAATAGGGGTAGCATGGGTGAATTAACAGCACTTTACAACAAAAAAAAGTATTCGTATAGATGTGATATATGGTTTTCGATGTATTTTTGCCCCCTAAACACTAATTCGTGGTAAGAATAATAATTTCTCCGAATTTTGACGGTTTTTAGCAACTTACTGAAGACTGGTGGGTGCTAGAGCAAAATTAACCACGGATTAGTATTCAGGAGGCAAAAATAGATCGAGAGCCATACAACACATCTCTGGGTCCTGTACTTTTTTTTATGGAGTTTTTTTTCAGTTTTCTGGGGTTAGGAAAAATTATACCTGATGGCCAGATTCTGATAACGGATTTGTGATAAGAAGGCAAAATACATCGCAAACCATATATTACATCTCTAAGTCTGGTATTTTTTTTTTTTAGAGGGTTTTTTTTCGGTATTTTTAAGATTAGGAGAAATTGTAACCTGATGGCCAGATTCTAACCATGGATTTGTAATAGGAAGGAAAAAATACATTAAACACCAAATATTAGATCTCTGAGTCCGGTTCTTTTTTTTGCAGACTGTTTTTTAGCGGGTTTTTTTAGGATAGAAAAAATTGTAACCTGATGATCACATTCTGACCACGGATTTGTGTTAAGGAAGCAAAAATACATCGAAAACCATATTTTTGATCTCTAAGCCCGGTACTTTTTTTGTAGAGTGTTTTTTTCGGTTTTCTGAGGTTAGTAGAAATTATAACCAAATGGTCAGATTCTGACCATGGGTTTGTGTTAGGGAGGCAAAAATACGTCGAAATCCTTATATTAGATCTTTGAGTCCGGTACTTTTTTTGCAGAGTGTTTTTTCCGTTTTTTTTTTGGGTTTAGAAGAAATTGTAACCTGATGGCCAGATTCTGACCACAGATTTGTGTTAAGGAGGCAAAAATACTTTGAAAACATATATAGGATCTCTGATTCAGGAACTTTTTTTGAAAGGGGAATTTTTTTTCCGGTTTTTTGAGGTTATGAAAAATTGTAACCTGATGGCCAGATTCTGACTAGGGATTTGTGTTAAGGAGGCAAAAATACATCGAAAACCATATGTTAGATCTCTGAGCCCGCTACTTTTTTTGTAGAGTTTTTTTTTCGGTTTTTTGAAGTTAGGGAAAATTGTAACCTGAAAATCCAAAATATTAAATATTTAAGATCAACAGGTCCTTTACCGCTGACGGGGGTTTAAACTTTTTTAACAAAAATTGTTCTTTCCAACCCCAAAAATAAAAACTTTCCCCAATTAGCACCTTTTTTTTCTTTCATGGATCTCAAAGAAAAGGGGTTTTTTGGAAAATGGGCCCCAATGATTTATTTTTTGGGGGAAAAAAAGGGTACTTTCCAGGGCGTGCTTTTTAACAGCCGAACAAGAGGGAATGGAAAAACCATAAAAATAACTTCTCAAAAATAAAATAGACTTTTTTTCGAAAAACTCGACAAATTTAAAAAAATATCTATTTATAATAAAATTAAAATCAAATATAATTATTTTAAAGAAAAGTGGGTTCCCAAGTTGAAAAGGGGGTTTAGGGTCAGTAATAGTTTATATAGTAATGTAACATAAAGCTGTCAGTAGAAATTAAAAAAATTTTTTTTTTTTTTCTTTTTTGTTTTATTTTATAAGAGTTTTGAGCAAGAACATTTAAATTAATTAAGTAACAAATAAATTTTTTAGTTGTTTTTTTAGTTTAATATATTTGAGTTGTTGACGCTTTTTTTGTTTTTTTTTGTATCTATTTCTTTTAAAAATATTTTTAAAAAAAAATTTGTTCATTCTTGAAAACCCTTTTTTCGGCCCACCCAAAAAAAAAATTATTTTTTGGCCCAAAAAAATTCCCCCAGCAAATAGGTATTTTGATCGGTTAAAAAAGGGGTTTTTTTCTTGACACCTTTGTTTAATACTAATTCTTGGGGGTTAAATTTTTTTATTTTTATTTATTTATTTATTTTTTTTTTTTAATAGGAACCCTTTTTTTTTAAAAGAAAGTCTGTCTAAAAAATTTTTTTATAAAAAAAAATTTTAGAAAAATTATTTAATAATTTTTTTTAAAATATATTCATATAATTATAAATTTTGCAAAATTTATTTTTCCCTGTTTGTTTCAGTATAAGAGATATCGTGGATCCTTTAAAACAAGGAAGAAATTTTTCCCTCGGTTTAAAATTCCTTCAAGAATTCGTGGAAAAACTAGTGCCCTTTAAAAACTGAATACGAGGGCCCATTACTGAACTGAAAAATTTTAATTCAGCCTTAAAAAAATTTAAAGAAAAATTTTGTTTTTTTTTTTTTTTCTTTTTCCTTAGTATTTTCTTTATTTTAAACAATGCCTCTTTATAATAAATAAAAATTTCAAATAATCGTTTATTATTTTTTAATTTAATTTTTTTTTTTAAGTTAAGTTTTTTTAACCTATATGTTTTCTAACAGATTTTTTTAAAACCCAAAGTGTCACATTTTTGTAGTTTTACATTTTATCGAAACGGAAATGCATATGGGCTTGCCTGGAGAAAATGTTTTTTCCCATTTTCTTTGGTTTTTTTTTTAAAATTTTTTAAAAATTTTATACTTTTTTACAGATCTCACATATCATAATCCAAGGATTTAAGTTAAAATTATGTCATTATTAATGGCCCAACTTAATTTACAAAAGTTATTTATTTCTAAATGTTAAATTTAAACATTTTTATTATAAAAATCTTGGACCATCCTGTTGAAGTTGTTTTGGTTTGCTATTTTTTCTTCTTTTGTTGGATAGCTGAATGCCCTTGGTATAGGAATAGCATGGGGCAGTTTTGCTTTTTTTTCCAAAAAAATGACTCCATAATACCCTCAAACCTCTGGTTTTTCATCCCCAATTTTTAAGTTGCCATACATCGGCCCTGTTGTCAGCCAGAAAGGCTGGGATTCCCCCGGGCCTTTTAAAAGTTAATCTTTTTAAAAAAAAGGCAAAACCCTCAGCCACCCTTTTTTTTTTTAACCAAAAGCTATGAAATTTAAAAAAGATTGTCGGGACCTTTTTTTGGGTTTTTTAAATTTTTTTTTTTTAATTTTAAAATTTAAAAAGTCAACAAAAATTTTGATCTTTGGTAAACCCAAATTTTTTGTTATATTTGGCCTGAATATTGTTAATCGGGGGTTTTTCGGGGCCCCAAATCGGGAAATTTTTAAATTCAAAAAAAAACACTTAAAATCAAATAAAACAATTATACTTGGGGATTTTGAGTCACTAATCCGAACCTGGGGTTAAAATTTTAAAAAATTTTAAAAAATTTTAAAAGAGGGAAACCCAAAATGAAGGATCCATAATAGCAAACATGAAAACAAAAATATTGTGAAAACGTGATCTGGCCCCCAAAAAAATCCTGGAAAATTTTTTTTCCCGGGGATTCTTTTTTTGGTGTTTTTATTTTCCCCCCTTAGAATTTGGTGATAAAAAAACCCCCATCCATTTTTTTAAAATTTTAATTTTTTTTTCCCCAAATCCCCTTTTTTGGTTGTCATCAAATTTTTAAAAATGTGGACATTTTTTTCGTGATGAAGAGAAACCCTTAAAAATAAATGAACCCCCAATTTGGGGCCCTTTATTTCAATTGTTTAAGTTTAAAAGAATATTTTAGTTCTTAAAAAAACCCCTACGTAAAAAATTTTTTAAAAATTCTACAGTTTTAAGTATTTTCAATTGATTCGCGCCTTTTTTATCCGCCATTTTGGTTAAAACCTTGGATTGGAATTTTTTTAAATTTTACCTAAATTCATATGTTGGGGTTAACTACAAAACCCCCAAAAAATTTTTTCATCCATACCCCCCTTTTTTTGGGGTTTTTTAAAAATTTTTGATACGCGCCATTTTTTATTGGCCATAAAGGGTTGTCATCTTGGTTTTAAAAATTTTTTAAAATTTGACCTCAATTCCTAAATTGACCAAAAAACCCAAAGTAAAATTTTCATCTATTTTTCCCCTATTTTAAGTATTTTTTTTTTTGGGGTATTCACCATTTGAATCCCCATCTTGGTTTTTAAATTTTAAATTTTTTTCCCTTCCTGATTGGGGAAATTTTTTTAAGGGGGAAAATAGTAGTTTTGGGATCCATTTTATGTTTAGTTCTCCCAAAAAGGGGTTTAAAAATAAAAAGGGTGCTCGATCCCATTTAAGCCCATGTAAAGGGAATTTTAAATTTTAATTTGGTTTTGTGAGTTAAACTTTGCCTTTGTTTTTTTTTAAAAAGGGGAATATAAAGTTTAATTTTTTTTAAAAATTATTTTTAAAATTCTAATAGTAAGTGCATATCCAAAAGGTTTTTAAAAAATTAAAAATTTAACAAAAATTAATAAAAAAAAATCTATTTGGGAAAAAGGGCCCCAAAGGGTGACGTCAAACAAACCCCCTTTTTTGCGGACAAATAGTAAAATCAACCCCCCTTGTTAATTTCCAAAACCCTTTGGGGTTTTACCTATTTTAAAAATTTTAAAATTTTTAAAATTTTTTAAAAATTTTAAGGTAAATTTTTAAAAAAAATTTATTTTTAATTTAAAAAGTGTTGGAACTTAAGTGATTTTTTATATTTAAATTTTTTTTTAAATTTTTTTGAAAAAATTAATTTATTATATATAATTATATTATTTAATAAAATTATTTATTTTAAAAAAAATATTTTATTATTTTTATTATATTAAATTTTATAAAATTATTAAATATTAAATTTTTTTAAAATTTTGAAAAAAATTTTTGGTAAAAACAGAAACCTTCTGTTTTCGTTAGGGAAAATTTAGGGCCCCCCCCTTTTAAAACTAAAAAAAAATTTTTCAAAATTTTGAAAAAAAACCAAAAAATTAAAAAATTAAACTACCCAAAAGGGGTTTTTGTGAAAAAACAATTTTTCCGTAAAATTTATTTGGCGGGAAAAAAACCCAATTTTTTTAAAAAAAATTATTTAAAATTTTTTTTTAAAAAAAAAAACGCAAAAAAATTTTTTTAAAAAATACAAAAAGTTTTTCTACTTTAATTTTTGGCAACATTTTTTGGAAAACTTTTTAAAACCAAAATTTTAAAAAAAAAAAGGGGGAAAAATTCTTTTTATTTAAAAAAAGTTCTGGCCTGTTTAAAAAAAAGCAATAAAATTTATAATTTTTTAAATTTTTTTTTAATTTTAGGGGTTTCCAAAAAAAAAAAATGATTTTGCTTTTTAAGAGTACCTTTATATTTCACAATTTCAAAAATTGTTATAATAAAAAGATGTTCAAAATTAAAAAATATGTTTAAATATGCAATAACATCCTTTCAATTAAAAAAAATACAAATTTTGCTTTTATTTCTACTGAATTTTATAATACTTTCTACCAAATTTTGCTAAATACAACTGATGTCTTGAATGTCACATATTGTCACATTGTACATATAATCTAGAATGCTCTGACAAGAAATGTTATACAGTCGCATTCAAAACATCAGTTGTATTTAGCGAAATTTGGTAGAAATTATTATAAAATTCAGTGGAAATAAAAGCAAAATTTGTAAAAAATATTTTTATAGTTAGAAGGCATATTTAAACATAGTTTTTAATTCCGAACAACTTTTTATTATAACAATTTTTGAAATTGTAAAACATAAAGGTACTTTACTCTTGAGCAAAATTCATATTTTTTGGCATACTTCGTACAAGATGTTGCCAACTTAAGTAGACACACTGTATATAGGGGACACTAGTCTTTTACTATTTGTTTAAAGATCAAATTACCCGTTTATTGATACTATACACTTTATGATTATTTTCAATAAAATTATTTATTTGTACAAAAAAATAAAATACATCGTGTATTTAAATCTTGCACCCGTGGTATAAAATTTTATTATTTCTTATTTTAGATATTAAAATTTTATACAAAAAGTTACTGTACACAAATATTATTAAAAAATAAAATTTTCTAAAAAATATTTAATAAATTAGGTTTTACATTTACATTGTTATTTTTTAATTTTACAACTATTGGCACCGTGCGCGATGACAACGACATCTGACGGCTGCATTAAATCATGCTTCCAATCCATGAAAGAGGTGTAAGATTACGTATAATATATATTTATTTTTTGTAAATTAATATATATATATATATATATATATATATATATATATATATATATATATATATATATATATATATATATATATATATATATATATATATATATATATATATATATATATATATATATATATATATATATATATATATATATTAAACCTGTTCAGCATGTAAAAGTGAAGTACAATATCAATGGTAAATAAACAATTTTAAAGCTTAGAAAGTAAGTATAACAAGTGTAATAAAAAAAAGTTTTTAGAACTTATTATTGAACAATAAGGTTATCCGGTGTAACTAATGCAAATGACAGTTAAATAATATTACAAGTGTCAGTATAAAAAATAAAAAATTATATTTAAAAATGTAGCATATTAGACAGACTTTTTAAAAATAATAATTTATTTTCAATTAATAAATAGTTTTTTTTATTAATCTTAAACGAAAATCGGCAATTTGTCCGATAAGTTAAAAATCACCTGAAAACTTACGAGTCTAGGGCTTTTTCTTACTTACTTGAAGGCTTTTCTCTATTCACAATCACAGGAGACTACACAGACACTATTAAAAAGAATCTTTTTCTTTTTAAAACTCACAAATCATTAAAAATTTCAGGAAAAGAAGGAACATAACATAAGTTTTTGTTACGTCAAATTTGAAAGTTCGCGTAACCTCGAAAACCGAACGTCATTCGGCTACTTACTTTTTTCTTTTAAATGCATTTATTCATTTTGACCTTTTTTCTAATTTCCAGCTAGCAGTTGAAAATGTATAAAATTTGAAGTAACTATTTCTGCCAGTATTCTGGCATTTAACCACATAAAAACTATTATGCACAATTTTTATTATTTTTTTCTAATAGTTTATATTTGAATCAAGCATGATTTATTGAAAAATTTGACCACAGCGAGCGCTGCAATCGATTCAGCTGTCCCCACCATATACTTCGCACCTTGCCAGTAGCCGCAGACCCTACACATTCATAAATTGTCTTCATTCATGAACCTGTAACTTGTAGTGTGTAAGCAGTAGGCGTTTGTCTTAATTTTAAACAGATTTATTTGTAGAGCAAAACCGTCGAAGAAATACGCAGTGTATGGGCCTCTTTAGTATCATTAAAGCCATAAAAAATAAAATGCGAAACATTTTTTTTTACTACACCTATATGGAAAGTTCAATTTTTTTCCCTGTTTTCAGGAAAGAAAATGCCTCATTTCTACTCGGATAAAAATATTTTTATTTTAACAGACCTGCGTGGAAAGCTTGAATTTTTTTCTTGTTTTTAGAAAAGAAAATGCCCCATTTTTACTCGGGTAAAAATAATTTCATTACAGTGCGCATGAGTCACATTTTTTTCCCTAATACAAATAATTATAAAAAAAATATGTTAAATTATTTAATAAATAACTTTTTACGCAAGTGTGGAAAAAATATGTATGCGCACTACAAGAGGAAAACGTGTCATTTTAATCCGCGTGTTTGACAATCTTACACGCGGGTTGAAATGTCATATTTTTTCCCTAGGTTCGTATTATACACTAATATGCCATACTTGATTAAAAACTATCAAATCTAACAAAGCCAGGGCAATTTTGACTTTAAAAAACTAAATATTTTTACGCAGAAGTGTCAAAAAATGACATATATGGGGCTTTTATTCAGAATAATATTATACTATCAGAATATATCGGTGGTCTTTAAAACTTCTAGTCATTTATGGTTAAACCAAAGGCGATACAAAAGAATTTCATTGGTCAAAAATGTATGCCAAATACCGACATACCAAATTTTATTTGGTTTCTGTTTAAAAAAATTAATGATATTTACTTTAAAAATAAATAAATAAACAAACGTTATTGTTAAAAAAAAATAATAATAAACTTAAATTAAAATTACTTGCGGCCATATTTTAATATAGTCCAGTAGATGATGGGACAAAGCTGTAAATAAATCTGTACAATTTTCCCTTGTGGCGCAAGTTTTAGGTGTTCGGGGATGCTTTCAAGCAAAAAAAAAGTTTATCAACATTAACAGTTGAGAAAGGGCTTAAAACGGCCCCTCAAGGCCCGAAAAATGAGTTCCCCGCTAATATCTGCCAAAATATGCAAATTGAAAAATTGTCGTTTAAACAAGAAATGAAGATCGCCTTGTAATCTACAAAAATGGTCTCCATATTTTTTATCGCGATGGTTTTTGATAAAACGGGACCCAAAAGTCCCCTCATTTCAGCTGCCGCTCTACCGCTAGAGTGCCGCTATCTTCATGGATTTACTTGTAAGCGGGCGGACGAATTGTTCCACTACTCAAGCAATAATGTACATTTTTTAATCATTTAAAGTTTATCGGAATGGGAAAACCCGTACCTATAATTGCATATGAGTTTGGGTCCATTCTGATTTTCTAGAATATTGAAAAAAGCGGTCAAAGTTTTTTTACAATATTTTAAGAGTATCTCATTAATTTATTGATATTTTTTAAAAAAATGCTTTTTTATTACTATTTCTTTTTTATAATAAGACCTTAGCAAGTGTTCAATGATCCCAGAAAATTTCCATTACCATCTTTCTTACATTTTAATAAAAAAATGTTTTATCCATCTGCATTTTTTAGTAAGAATCTACAACTACCACATAATATAAATATCCAGTGTGGAATGTTATAGATTTTTCGAGGGCCGTCTTTGCGAAAAATATTGGTGGTGCAAAAAAATGGTAAAAACAATTTTTGTAAATTTCGAGGTGATCTCCATTTTTTGTTTAAACAAACATTTTCTAATTCGCACATTTTGGCAGATATTTGCGAAAAACTCATTTTTGAGACTTTCGAAATCGTGATAAACTTTTTCTTGCTTGAAAGCATTCACGAAGACCTAAGAATTGCGCTACAAATGAAAACTGTACAAATTTATTTACAGCTTTAGGTACTTTCCTCTTCAGTTACAGGACTAATAGACAACTTTGCAGATCCCTATTTGTCTGTTTATAATTAACTTAAAAAAATGCGCTTTAATTAAAATACAGATAAACGTAAAAATCATGCAGTTGTATCTCGAACTAGCAGTGATTAAGAAACCAGAACTAACTCTGGTAATATCTGTTGATCCATATTGTAGATAGTGTAATTTTTTAAAATCGTTTAAAAACACGCGATATTTTATTAATTTAAACAGGCCATCCTATTTTCTTTAATTTAATTTTAATTAAAAAATATTTAGTGCAAAATGTAGAAATTAATAGTTAAAATAATTTTGTATTACGTCGCCTCATAAAATGTACACCAAGTTTTTAAGTGTTAACTTCAAGATAACCTAATTAGTTGTTAAAACATATTTTAAGCTATTAATTAATAACCGATTAAAGAAAATTACGTTCGTATCAAGAGTTTGTTAGTAAATATTTACTCGCAATTTAAAATGTTTAAGTTCAGACCGTTAAAACATTTAAGAGCTTATTTGGGACGCTATGCAAACTAAATTACTCCATATAATTTGGCTTAGGTTTATTATTAACTATAAATCTTAAGTTTTGTTATAATGACTATCATAGCAATTTTATTTCTATGCCCAAAAATGATACGTCAATGAGTGTGCTTTTAAGGTGTTATGGAACACAAAAAATAGCCTTCTTTAAACTAAAGAAAATAATGCCAGTTTTCTTTTCCTATTAATTTTTAAAGATAATATTATTAAATAATAACACCGCAGGGTAAATATTTTATTGCGTTTAAAACAAGTAATATAATCTTTATTACCTATAGCTTGTGTCTGGTAAAAATTAATTTTATTTCGTATTCATTTTTTATTTAGTACCATTGGTATATTCACACTATCTAAAAGGGTATTGCAGTATAATAAGTACCATAATAATATTGTTAATACTATCTCTTCATCGATGCTATTGTTACGACACTAAACCAAGTGGCAAGTGAGATGGCGGTCATAGGTTGGAAAATTATGATTTTAAATTTAATTTTAGGAAAGTGCACATTAAAAGAAATAAACATTGAACATGATTCTACTTGAATTAAAGAGTTACCCATTACAACAAAAGTATTACCGGTAAAACATATTGAAGAAATGAAGATAAGCGTATTTGGTAATTTTAATTTAGTTGAGTGGTTGGATTGATGTTCGATGAGTGAGTCGTTATTTTAGTTTATTGCCCTTGGAAGGTAATAATAAGGTATTTATTTGCATTATAACCCACGTAATTTTTAAAATTTTATGATATATTCATGTTTTTGTATCAGTCTTTAATGAAAAAAATTAAAAACAAATATTTTCAGCTTTACCTGGCAATAGAGGGATAAAAAGTTTTATTATATATATTTATGTAAAATGGTAAGCATGGGGCATCCTAAATAAAACTCAACGTAGTCTACATAATAGTCCTTAGTTTTGGCAATCCTTTAGTCCCTATATTGCTTTTCTACAAAGTCCAAACTATGCTATTAAAATTTGGTCAGTGATCCAAAATTAATTTATTTTTGACCCTGTATATAGTAACTTTACAAAGTATCTATTTTTAAAAACGTAGTTTGTGTTTAAAATTATAACATTATAATTTAGACAAACAAGAACTCAGTGCCATCAGTAAACCCTGCATTAAGCGGAAAATAAATTTACATTTCACTTTACAAAAAGTTTACTTAGTTTTATGGATTTAGTTTAAAACCCTTTTATTAGTTAGTTGTAGTTGTTTTTAAGTGCAGTTTCCAAAAAATTAATAAGCATTGTACTCTAAGATAAAGCACCAAAAACAATATGTTTGCCGTAAAATTTTAAATGGGTTTAATTTTTAATTATTTTTTTTTTGTATATAATATTATAGAAAAAAAATGTTGGAGTTAATACCACGAGTGCTTAAAAATTACCGATAATTTTTATGAACCCTTGTTATTTATAAAAAGGGCTAAAAAGTTTTTTGTATAACAAGCTTGAATGAATATTATCTGGTTAATTTTTATGCACGAGCGGTATTTAGGAAGAATATTTCTAGAATGGAGAAATATGGGAGAATTATACTATAAAAATGTTTTTTGTCATACAATTTTCAATTTCATGCAACATAAATAAAACTATAACTAAAATCGTTTTTTTAATTATTTTATTCATTTCTTTATCGTGTACATGACCAAATCAACTCATTTTGACTGATTTTGACGTGTCTAATTGACAATACAAACAAACAGGTTTGATTGTTCTTTGTTTGTAAGTAAATAGAAATACCACGTTGTCTAGGCAACGTAAAATTTCCGCTAAAATTTCTTGATTTTTAACGTGTCTTATGGCAAAATTTATACATGAGTGAAATATTTGGCAAAATATTTTAATCGTATAAAAGTTTGTTGCTTGGCAATGTCGTGAATGACATTTACAACAAAACTATGAGCCGTCAGGCAAGTTTTTTTGTATAAACTGTTATGAACCAAAATTTCCACAAAAACAACAAACTTAAATAAAACAAGAGAGATATTTTGCCCAATTTTTTTTTTCTTAAATGATATTCGACAAGACTATTTCAGGAGAAAATATGCCAAATTTTAGCATTAGTTTATTAAATATGTTCTATAGTTTTGTGACGGATTCATGTTTCAGTATACCTTTTTTGGGATTGCTCACCTTATAGTTTTTTAGAAAATGGACCAGTTCGGTCCTATTATCTAAAAAATTGTAGGACAACTAATCCCAAAGAAAACATCCTGATACAGTCTTACTTGTCAGACTGACAATGGCTTTTTTTTCTCCAACGTAACAAAATTTTGTCGCCAAAAAAACATTATTTTGGTTTTGTCCAGGTTAGTGCAGGTAAAAGTTTTGCCAGTAGAGAAAAAGTCGTTGCTATGACATTTTGCCAGTGTAAAATACTATAGTAAAATAATCATTAGAAAATTTAACTCTTTTTAAATAAACTATATTCTAAATAATAAAATATACCTTTTTTAGACACACATATCTTTTTAAAAGCTAAAATATCTTTTATGAAGCTGACCTTATAAAGGGTCAAAAAAACTTGCAATCACAAGGGATCCAATTTTAATTGCTCAATTTGATTTTGTAAAAAAACACACATTTAATATGGCGCTATGGCTCTGTCAAAATTAAGTTTTATGTAGGCTGCATTGGTAAAATTTACAAAGAATGGGCAAAAAATCAAAATTATCTTACTATCATATAAAATTTTGCGTATGGGCTAAAAAATGCATTTAAAAAACCTTTTTTTTATTATTTTTTTTTATATTTTCGGAACTAACCCCACTTTCAAAATTTAAAAAATAAATGACATAATGCGAATCACGTGACTTCTTCTTCGGTTATTTTTTATCTTGATTAAAAAAGATAGTGATCAAATTTTGAATAAAAATATTAATAAAAAATCCTATATGATGCAAGTTTTATTGGTCATACTGTATGTTAACAAAATATAAGTACGGACAAGTATTTGGCGCAAGTCAGTCAGCCTGCCAGGTTAAAGCGTTCATGAAACACTATTAGTTTAAACTCCTGCTGGCAACTGATTTTAAGGACAAGAAAGGTCAACGATTTCTGCTATCGTGATAGCAGGAGCTTAATAGAGCGCTGCAGAGTTTGGTGTAATGGAAAGACGTATTTTAGGAAATTTTATATGATAAAGTTAATTTTTAGTTGTACTTAAAGGTTGACTTACTGCAATGTTTCCTTTAGCTTAATTAATAAAAAATTTATTAATAATTTTTATAAATTTGAAATAAGAAAATAAAAGAAAAATATAAAATATTCATTTTAGGTGCTATTTCAAAATGTAAGTTAAAAAGTAAGATACTATAAAATTGGACTTGGACTGTTCAAACGTTACATATTTATTTTAAGGGGTTTATGCCAAAGTAAGTTTGAGAATTAGTATGTATAGAACTTTACTTTAATATGTTTTAAGAATTAAAATATATATTTATGTATATGTGTTTCGGCTTTTTATTTTTTTAATGAGGCTTTTACAGACATGTAATAAAATAAATGATATTGGCCTTTGAACTTATTTAAACAGGTGGAAAAAAAATTACATGCCCAAACTGTTAGATTTTTTCGATTTTTATTAAATAAACTAAGAAGAGTGTTTAATATAGGTGTTATTTGGAAATTTTTATATTATTTGTCGTTAAGTGGTAAGACTCATTAATTTTACATCATTTTAAGAGGTCGAGCTGTGGACATTTTCAATTAAAAAAGGTTTTCAATATCTTAAATAATGATTATTATCGGTACAATGTATCATATATCAGAATTTTTAATCTTATATAGGATATAATAACGATGTTTTTAAATTTTGTTTCCTACATCCCTATATCTTTGTCTAATATAGACTCCCGTACAGTCTACAAAATTTAACCCATAAACTACGAATTTATCAAGTATTTTATTTTTATTAATAATGTAAAAAAAACTAAAAAAAACGACAGTTTAAAATTAAAGTAAGTAAAGGTGTTTATATTGGACAAATAGCAAAAACGCAAAAAATAATGTACATCAATTATTTAATTGCTGTAATTCCTAATAAAAAAGTAGATAGTTTGCTTTATGAAAATTACCCACAAATTTCGCGTTACGAAATTTGTGGGAACACCGCTGTGTTCCCACGTCGATGTCGTGGTTGGGCCCAGTAAGGTCTTTTGTAACATGCGCTGGAGTTGCCGCTTATCGGCAATCGGAATCCGATGCTAAGACGAACACAAGGCTTAACTTAAGGTGTTAGCATACCGTGTTGATAAGTGAATGATATCCTGTGACTTAAACAGGTGTCTCAAATGGTGCCTCTGAGATACAGGGCGACCTCTCGAAGTATCTAGCCTTACTGCGGTAATGCGAGGCTTTGCCGTGGTGAACTATTACTTTCCTAGCTCCAAACAGAAAACAGACAGAACCGCTTTCATAGAAAAAAAAGTGACAAAGGTCACAAGCAGACAAAGGTGCGCCGACCGAAATGCCGCCCATAAGGTCACAGGCGCCTGTTTCACGAGAAAGGGCTAAACCAACTCGAACAAGCAGGTACTTACGAAGGGATACCTGAATCCAAACAGAAGGCGGACAGAACCGCTTTTATAGGAAAAAGGCTTTCCTGGCTTTAAACAGAAAGCGGACAGAACAGTTTTTATAAGAAAAAGTCGGAGGTACGTCCTTAGAAGGTACATGTGCTTCCTGTAACAAGGGCCTGGTAGCTGGGCATTAAAGAGCTCTCTTAGTTTAATATCCGAATCATTAAAAGTCTAATCTTATTGGGACAAATATAAAAAGGTATGAGCCACAATAGACCGAGCGGTTGCGGTAGAGAGCGTAAAAGGTTCACCCACCTTAAACCTAACCTTATCTAACCTACGAAATTATAAGATGTTAAATAATAAGTTTTTACGAAACCGCTTTAAATATTTTGGTAATATTAAGTATTTAGTGACATTTAATAAAGGTAAGTATTTTTAAAGTAAATATAAATTTTATTTTAAAAATAGCGAGCACTGATTTTGATAGTTTTAAAGACAAAAATGGCACGCCGATGATTTTGTCCCCAAATAAAAATTGTTTTTAAATTCCTCGTTAAATTTGAAAAGTTAGTGTTTCTAAGCTTTTTCTCTATAATGCGCTGCTTTAAAAAAATTAAAAAAAAAAAATATATAAATAAAATAATGTTTGCCGAAAGCCATTTTTGACGGCTGACATTTTTAACAGCTGGGATTTCTGACAGGTTTTATTTCTTAAAGATGCAATTTTAACAGACATCATTTGTGTCAGCAATTATTCTGATAGATGTCATTTCTGAAATTATTTTGACAGATATTATTTTTAAGAGACGCTAGTTCGATAGTTGTAATGTCCAATAGATTTCATTGTTAAGAGAAGTTCTATTGGGTCATTTATTTGCCGACTTAAAATTATTTGTTTTAAGACGACCAAAAACAAAATTGCCAGAAGAGTGCCATTTATTTAGGTTTTAGGTTTTTAGACAATGTTTGTTTTTTTTTTGACTGAAAATGTACCAAAAATTGACCAAACTAAGCCTAAAGATTTTGAAATGGGTGTTTAAGTTCTATGCAAATATAATAAAGCGTACGCCTTAATTTTTTTTTTATACTTAAACTCTTAAAAAAGCAAACATATCGTACCAATTTTCCAGCCTCGTGATTTTGCGAAAACGGTAGAAAACAAAACAAACAAAAATATATTCCCACGACTTAAAATAAATGGTTACACAAAAACGGCAAGATTTTGTGTAATAGCGTTTAAGTACAACATTGTTTTATTAAGTTTATTAAACACTTCATCGAAACAAAAACGCAATAATTAAAATGCCTTTTCAGAAACACAGGATATTTTTCGATTGATAACATAATATTAGTATATATTTTTTTTTAAAGATATTTAACAGTTTACAATTTTAGTAAACATGTTTATTTAATCAGGTGATTAGCACTTTACGGACATTAAAACTTAAGTCAGTTTCGTACAAAAAAACTTCTTTTTAAAGTTATGCAATTCGAAAACGTTTATAAACCACTATCTAGGGAGTATAGAGACAATCTGTTGCAGACAATGGAGGAGCAATCAGCATAAAAAGCATTATATGGATAAGACACTGTTATTTACATAAAAACTTCTTCGACAACGATATAAACAGTCACATGTTTTTTTTTTATCTTTGTGACAACTCACGAAGGAGTTGCATATACATATATACTATATTAGACATATACATATACATATATACTCCTAAATACCAGAGTACCGTGGGTGCCGGGTTTTCCAATGTTTAACCCATCTTTTATGCCCCAGTTCCGTCAACGCTGCCCAAGCACTGAAACATGCAAATATTGCATTTCACAGCACCTTTTAGACAACGCGGTAGTGCCACCACGGACGTTATTTTAAATAACTACTACCTAAAGATGTGTCCGGAAAGCTGCGAACTACGCATCCGGGCGAATGCCATTAGCACGAAAACGTGCAAACGACCATCGTCTACTGCCACAGAACTTTTGCTCATACAGTCTCTGCTAACTTTAATAATAAATTTATTTTAATTAAAAAAAACATATTTTCGTGCTTGCATATGCGATATAAATTTTTCTGGATACAATTTGCAACCAAAACCCAAGCAAAATAATATTTAATCGCTCTTACGAAGAGCACGCACAAAAACTAATGAATGAGACGGGTCCAGTGTGTACGGACCCAACTCACAAGTGTGTGTTGGGTTCGTTCGTTGGCGCGCGAACTCGGGATGTTTATGACTTTGCAACTTTGCGCAGATTTTTGGTTCTATTGGACGAGAGGCCTAACATTAAATCATTTAAAACATGGGTTTAAAGATATTATTTAAGGATTTTATATATTTTTCTCTTATTAAAGACACAATTTATTAAAATCTTTATTGTGCAAATCTTGAACTAATTCAAATAAAATCGTTATAATATTAGAAACATGTACTGCAGCTAAATTTGCTCGCACAAGAATATTAATTTTAGAGGCACTTTACCGAGGATATTTGGTAATACTTTTATTTAAGATGGATATAGTTGACCTCAGTTTTAACACGTGTTTTAGTTATATGACCCACTTCTTTGGCTATTTTCTTTATACTGTAATAACTGTATTGGGTTCTTAGTAGTCAATCAGATTACTCTTTAAAAAATGCTTTATCTGTATTCAGCGTGAATAATAACACTTTTTTTGGGACAAAAATTAATTTTGCACTTTCACCAGTGACGGTAGGCAGGATATTAAAGGTTTATATAGAAAACAATGGCACGCTTCTGATTTTTTTTTAAATTTAGAAATCGCGATTTATCTAGTAAATAAACTGAAGAAATAAATGTTTTTGGTATTTATTTTTGGTAATTGTTTACAAAACGGTTTTCTGCTATTTTACCATTATATGGATAATTTTTGCTATAGTCACCTTCTGTTATTTATTGGAAATACAAATTTACGTGCGCACAAACAAAAAAATTGTGTTTTTTTCTTATTTTAGGAAAAAACAAACTTAGTGTGTGCCAGATTTAATAAATTTGAGTTTGTAATCCAATTTTTTGTCACTCTGTCTGTCTAAAATAAAATTGGGGTAAATAAAAAGCTGCTTTAACTAACCAGAACTAACCATGACCAACCAAAAGTAAGGGCTTTTGAATTTGTCTAAAAGATCGGTCATGCTTAGTTCTGGTTAGTTAAAGCGACTTTTTATTTTAACCATTTATATTTTAGACGTAAAAATGCGGGGACGTATCAGAAAAGACCCCGATTTGGCAACACTGCACGGTTAATCTCAAAATTAATTCCTTGACGTTTTTTGTCATAAAGTTTTCGCATTATTTGAAGAAAATTCATGGTAATTTTAATTTTTAAAATCGAAAATCAAAAATATTTAAATCAAAGCCCGTACTGACGTCACAAGTAAAAATTAAAAAAAAATCATAAAAATATTTAGGAGTATTAAGAAAATTATTATAAACAAGTTATTTGTTCCTAAAATTAAAACACCCAGTAGCCTAAAAATTAAAAGGTTTAGGAAATATGTTAATGTTTACTTTTCTTCTTAAAACCGCCCAAGGATTCAAGTGTAATAAACACCCTGTAAAGGTAGTTAATTCATAAATGAAACCTTAAGCAAATTAAAAAGATTTTTTTCTCGTACCAAGCAAAAGTTCACAGTTTTCCCAGATGGACTGTAACAGAAACACTGTTACGCGGGTTAAATGTGCATATATCTGTGCACATAGTTTTTATCCTGGGACAGTCCACGAAGGCTAAGGTCTAAGTACTAACACACCGTGAGTGTCTGAAGTGTGGTAAGAGGGAGTTTTTTCTCACGAGACTTAAATATTTGAAGATTTGGGGGAAAGGGAAAAACTTTTGCGGGTAGCAGGTTTTTTCTTTTGTCTAAAATTCAGGAATGAAGAAAAGATGGGGTTCTAGAACTTGGATATAACGCTGCGCGGTCATGTTACCTCTGATGAAGATTAGAGGTGACCTGGAACCATAAGCTACAGCACCCCAAACCATAAATCCAACAGTGTGATGAACATGTCTTTCAAAAAAAAACTGTGGATTCCTCCTCACCACGTCGCCTTCTAACCGGCTGGACCATCGTGCTGCCTAAACAAAATCAAGACTCGTCATGACAATATTGTTTCCATTCCTGACCCCGAGTGACCGTTCCCTGCACCACTCAAGGCGATTACGCCGGTGTTCTGGAGTTAAAGGGAGGACCCAGTGTGGTCGGTATGAAAACAGGTCAAAATTTCCCATTCGCGGTAAACAGTTTGCATGCCAATAGGTCTTCCATGTTCTGCAAACCATTCATTTGCAATGGACCTGGTAGTGGAGAAACGGTCACTTAAAGCCAATAATCTTAGGCGACGATCTTCACAGTCTGTTGTTCCTATTTGGCCCCCGTCCAAAGTGTCCCTTTTTGTAATACGGCCCCTTTCTCAAACTCGCTTAAGTTGATGAAATCACAGGTCTCCGTATTTAGGCATTGTAACCAATCGTAAAGAATGTCAAGAACCAAAATCCGCCAAATTTGGATCTTTACTGCGGCTGCAATATTTATTTTTAGATTGTTAGTGAATTTTAAAAAAGCAGTATAAAAACCGAAATCTCAGACTGATAAGGCTGCAAATTTCATCAATTGTTATTTTCAGTAAGATAAATAAATTCACCAAATTTTATTAAAATAAAACCATTTAAACTGGGTGTTCGGATTTCTATGTCACTTAGTATATATAAATTATCTTGGGCCTAAAGTTACAAAGGTAACCAGCAGGTGAACTCTGTAATTCAATAGAGATATAGAAATAGACAAGAAATAAGTTAAAAAGATTATTTCTTTCTATCACTAATTGGTACTCCATATCATTTTCTCTAACATGGGTTGCTTTGTGGAAAAATGCACAATCTATGAAAAGATTCACCGATAGTAGCAGATTTTTTTTATTATCAAAGCTTATTATGAAGCCTTGTTTTTTTTTAACGTTTTGGTCATATTGATAGCTCCTTTTTTAGAGAAGATATTAAGATTTACGCTAGGACATGTTTATACTTAGTCTAATGTAAAAAATAGAGATGCGATACTTTTTTGGCGCAATGTAGTTACAGGGCATCGAAGTAGTGTTTGAAAATTTTATTAAGAAATGTAAAATTTGGTACTGAAATATACAGGCAAATTATTAGTATATTTTTAAGGAAGATCCAAAAAGCTGTTCAGATTATTTTCTAAAATAGAAACTTGGTTGGAAAATACTAAAATATTTTATAGAAATGTGAGGAAATTTTGAAGATGAATAAAAAACGCAAAAAATTATAAATGCTTTCTTTTAAAGTGCAATGTCCAAATGTATTTAAAAATATGTATATAAATTTTCAATTAAAATACATTTAAAACACTGATGGGGCTTAAGACAAAAAATATTTGTTTGTTTCCTTAAAGTTGTTCTCTTCTACAAAATGCATAAAAATTGGGTAGGGTGGTAGGGTTTAAAGAGATTTTCTATTATAGACAGGAAATTTCTTCTCTATGGTGTTACGGAGTTCGCCTGCAGTTTACACTTGAGATTATGTCAAATTGGGGCATCATAAACTAGGAGATTCCGACAAAAAATTACTTAAGATTCATGATCAGCGCCCCAAAAAACCTCCCTGTTCGTCATTCGAGTAAAATTGATGATGGGCCCTATTAGTAAAAAATTACCTAATTATTGTTAAAAACTGATTAAGCTTAATTTATCTTGTATTTCTTTTTTTGGACTGACCAAAAATCCTTTAATATAGTATACTTTCTTAACGTTTATGGTGGGGAGGTACTTGGTGTAGCGATTGTAGGGAATTAGTGATGTGTATGTTATAAAAATGCTTTTTTAGCAAATGGAAAGGTTTAAAGTAGTTGAGAGAGAGACAAAAACGAAGGCTTATTCGAAAGAAGGCTTAGGGGCCGCCCAGAAGTTGGATCCTGCCCAGAAAGAGAAAGACGAGATGCAACATTGGTTAAAGAATTCATTAGATCAACTTTCGATACAGGTTATTTATGGTTTTTTATTGTATCAGTCATCATTTCTCTTTACCAGAAGTTAGTTATCTGTTTAAACTAGCTATATTACTGAATTGCACAGCTTTTTAAAGTTTCAAAACTTCCTTAAAGAAATTTAATATAAATATTTTCTTTCATATATTTCAAACAGATAATTTCAAGTATAGGTATCTTCTAAAACCAAGTTTAAATTTTAAATAATTTAAAATTGTCTTTATTTTTCAGTGCGACTCTTTTGAAAGTGAAATCGAGCAGCTGCTGTCGAAAGGTAAAAAGAAACTAGATAAAGATAAACAAGAGAAGATGGATGAGCTCAAATCGAGGCTGGAGAGGCATAGGTTTCACATACAAAAGTTAGAGGCTCTGTTACGAATGTTAACTAATGAGTCTGTTGAGTGCAAGCAGGTAGGAAACAACTGTTTATATGTATATTATTATTATTTTTATAGACTAATCAAGGAAGTTTAAAGGTGTATGGAAGCCCAATGCTATGGCCCATTCAATCAAAAAATGTCCAGCTCAGTATGAAAATAACTGTCAGAGTTGGCCCCGCCGATTCTGCGCAATAACAAAATTCCACAAAATAATTTAATGTGTTCCCTACTTACACACTGATAAATCAGTGTGTAGTTAGGCAACACATTATACTTTTATGAGGGCCGTAGTACCGTTTTTGGTCTTAGGTTGTCTAAGGTTTTTGGTACAAGGGCGCGCGCGGCGCGTATGAAAATACACCCGCGCTGTACCGTCAACCGTCGTCGTCTCATCATTCGTCATTTTCGTTGTGGTTTGTGCCCTTTGCGCCATATTAGTTTCGATTGTTTTGCTTTGTGTGATTATATTTTGTGGTTGCAGAAGTTTTTTGGATTTGTGTTTTGTGTGTTTATTAAATTGTGACTGTAATTTTGTATTTATTGTTTGTTACTTATAATATCGTAACAAAATGACTAGAGGTTTTATGGTTTTGTCTTACAAATCCAAGGGTAACATACCCGGCATTTTTTACTTTAGGTAGGTATTTCTTGTGTTTAAATTAGGTACTTCTTATGAGACGTAACGTTAGGTAACCGAAAAAATAATAATATATTAATTATGAACAATAGAATAATGAAAATTTCATTGGAAATAGCAGTGAAAAAAGTAAGGCAATCTTAACTATCTTTTAAATGATTTCCACAATGTTTGTGTATTTCTGTGGATTATTAAAAAGAAATAAGGTTTACATTTAGGTACTTTTATTTCATTTAACAATTTAGTACATTCTTTTAAAGGATCAAAATTATTAATTACTGGGCAGACCAGGCAAATTTTAACACATACAGGTCCCTCTAATTGAATGAAAGAAAGTACAATTTTATGTTAAAGTTCCTTTTTGCTTTTTCTGTATTTGTTTAAAAAGAAATTCGATTTTTGGTTTCTTAAACTTACATTATCAACTTTTTAAGCTCGACATACTGTAGACACATAATATTTAACGGATACTGTTACAATGGATACCTAGGTACCAAAGATTATAAACAATGTTAACAGTTAAAAATTAGATAAAAATTTGATAAATTAGTGATAAGTACATGAAACTTCACACAATGTTTGAAATTTATTTTAAAAAATCGTGTTTTTATTTATTTACAAAAATTTTTAAAAAATACAAAACTCACAAAAATATCGCCATTTAAATAGAAGGCTTTTTCCATATTATATCAGATGATATAAAATCCAATATTACAATAATTTTAAATATTCTATGGTAGTATCGTTTAATAACCAACAATTTTGTGCAAAAATAAAACAGTGAATGCTTGAATTTGACATTTGATGATTCAACTTTATGATAGTAACAAAGAATTATGGAAGTCCGGCTCTGACCTATATTCATTGCGCAACCCGCGGGGCCAATCCCCTATTCCCGCTGCCCTGCACGCCTGGACAATTTTGTTCTACAGTATTGGGCTTCCATACACCTTTAAACTTCCTTGAGACTAATGGGTGACATAGTGCGGAGGAAAAATTTCATAATTTACTGATTAAAAATGTATTTTTAGATAAAGACTATTAAAGATAATGTTGATTACTACATAGAATCCTGGGAGCAGGATCCCAATTTCGAAGATGATGAATTTTTCTATGATGACATCATTGGTTTGGATGAGGTTGAGTTGTCTGGCGTCCTGCCATCTTCAGGTATGAAGATTTTGAATTTATACTTGCTTTTTGGGTCCCATAGATGCAGCATCTAGCATTTTTTCTTTATTCAGATTCGTCTGTGAAGCCTTAAATATACAGTGTGTTTAAAAACCTATACAACGTAATGGGACAAATTTTTATTTTAATAAATTTTATTCCAGATTCAGTACTCAAAGAAAAACTTATTTTGATGATTGGAGTGTAATTTTTTCACTGCCACAATATTATTTTTATGGCTACTCTGTATATTTCATTTTAAATTGCACCCCATCAAAACGAGTGTTTTTTTTTAACCAACATTAATTTTGAATTACAAACACTTAATAATAATAATAATAATATCTTATTCTATATAATCTTTATTTCATAATTTGTTTGAAATACAACAAAATGAAATGACGTCACAAAAAACAAGAAATTAATTACATAATACTCTATATCTTACATATTAAAATAATCATCCATACAGTAAGGTTCTAAGTTGATTAACATTTTTTTAATTTCAATTTTAAATGCCCTCTGGCTCGTTATTCTTTTTATTTGTATCGGTAACTTATTATAACACTTAACACACATATATTCTGGGTTTTTCTCACTTAGTTGAAGGCGATGTATAGGATAAGACAGATACTCAGCTCTGGTATTATAACTGTGATTACTGAGTGGTTCAAATAAATGTCTATTTCTATATAAAAACATCAGACATTCATAAATGTATACTGCATATACTGTCATTATTCCCATTTGCCTGAATACAGTTCTACATGATTGTTTAAACTCAAGTTTCTTTTTTATAAGACGTTTTTGTGCCACAAAGTGGATTGGATATTTCCGTCACGACCCCAGAAAATTATTCCATATTTTAAAATTGATTCAAAGTTGGCAAAATACATTATTTTTAAAGTTTTTTCATTCATATACCTTGCCACCACCCTGATCCCATAGCAAACAGATGAAAGTTTTTTCAGTAACTGACTTATATGGACTGACCAATCTAAATTTTCATTTATATGTAAACCTAAAAACTTTGTGTTTTCAGACACAGATATTTTATTGCCTGTTAAATCTAAGTGGCCAATATTCTGCATTTTTGACTGTTTTGTTTTAAAAAATATAATTTTTGTTTTATCAGAGTTCAAAATTAATTTATTTTCAGAACCATTTTGAAACTGAATTAAAAGATGTTTACTATCTGTTAGAAGCTGAGACATAGTTTTATTTCCTATTAGTAGATTTGTATCATCAGCATAACTAACTATGGTTTGACAGGGTCTGTCCGCTGCAGAATAAAGGTTGTTAACAAATATTACAAACAAAATAGGTCCAAGTATACTACCTTGGGCTATTCCATTTTTATTATATAATATTTGCGATTTGTAAAATTGGCTGGTCTTATTTATACCCACTATTTGAGTTCTCTCATGAAGATAAGATGTTAGCCATTTCAGTGCATTTCCTCGTATCCCATACATTTCCAATTTTTGCACCAATATTTCCCTGTCCAGTCAGTCATATGCTTTAGACAGATCAAGCAACATCCCGAGTACGACTTCACCATTCTCAACATGTTTTAAAACTGCTTTAACAAATTGATAAATAGCCGTGAAGGTTACTGTTAAACAAATTACAGTCACTCATGAATTTGATTAACCTTTTAGACATAGCCAACTCAAATAATTTAGAAAATCCAGGCCTATAACTGTCCATCTGTTGAGAATCTCCTTTTTTATATAAGGGTTTTATTAACGCTAACTTTAAGTTTGTTGGAAATCTACCATTTTTAAATGAACCATTAATTAAATAACATAGGATTTTTTTTAAAACAATAACAGATTTTTTATAATACTTGTCGGTATTTCATCTATGCCGCTACTATGTTTATTCTTGATCTGCCCAGCTAATTTGCAAATTTCCCTAACATTAACAGGTGCTAAATACATAGATTGATTGTTGTTTGGAATCTTACATTTATAACGTGAAGAGTTTATATTTTTTAAAATATTTGGTATTACAGAGACTAGAAATTTATTATATTTGTTGGCTATTATATCAGCTCTTCCCTCCAACTGTACTTCATTATTGTGTGACATTTTACCAGCGATTTCTCTGTTGATAGCCCACATGCATTTCATTTTATTGTCTGAGTATTTAATTCTATTTTCATAGGTTTTAATCTGTTCTTTTTGAAGAATGCAATCATATTCTTTTTTAGTTTGTTTGTAAGCGTCTGAATATTTACCATTTTTGTTACGCAATGTTAATAAAACATCTAGTCTTTTTTTACATTCGAGAAGTTCTGGATTTATATTTTTATTTTTCTGATTATTATGAACTACTCTTGGAGGAGAACTCTGATAAAACAGAAGTGTATATGTGTTTATAAAATTATTCCATTGGTTATTTATTTCATTTTTATTACAAGAATAAACATCTTCCCAATCCTGTTCCCTTAGAGAGCACAAAAAATTATTTATATTTTCTTGAGAAACACTTAGATTAACAGGCCATTACCCCTTTTATTTTTTTGGACTCACTAGCTGATAAGCTAGTATGAGATTAGGCAATTTTAATTGCTCGGTTGTACAGATTTGTATATTTTGATTAGATGTTGCAACTTATATTTTATGTTTCACAATAGGAAGATAGAATTGCCTAGTGTAATACTAGCTTTAACAAAAAGATAGGAGTACAAAGGAAGAATGTGACATCAATCTTTATCATACAGGGTCGTTTAGTCTAGCTTTATATCGGAATCAGGAAAACTTTCAATCTGCTTGGGAAAATGGGTTTCTAAAATAGGAGATAATGTGGAAAATTAGAAGGAATTAACTTATACATAATTTTTCATCATTGAAACGTAATAAAAAAATATCAAGACAAAGATGATCCATTGTCACCAACTATCTTAAACCTATCAGAAAATAAAATAAAAAGTTTAGAACGACCCTGTAGGTTATGTAATGTAACATTTTTGTGGTGGCAATGCCAAAATTACTAAAGATTTCGTTTTATAATTTTAATTGGTTTACATGAAAACGAAACTAAAAATAAACTTGGGGCTAATGAATTTTTAAAACATCAATTCGCATTTAAGCATTTAGTCATTCATTTAACATATTTTTTTTTAAATTATTAAATTTAAATAAAATTTAAGTTTGGTATTATGGCTTGATAAAATTATACCTGTATCTGCCAAAATTGACGTTTTTTAAAAAAGATGTCAAAAAAGGCATTTGGGGAAATTTAAAAAGAAACTTAAAAAAAAGTTGTTTTTAATACAATTCTACGTCTTATGTTTAAAGTCTGAGCAACTTATGCAAAGTTAAAATAACTTTTTTACTTTTACAAAGAAACAGCGTTATTATATCGTTTTATATAGTAAACATCTTTGAAAACTCCAGAATGTTGTCAATAATAAAAATGTTATATTGCTGCCTTGCACCAAAATAAATAAATGCTAGTTTATAAGTTTATTAAGAGTAATATTAAAGATAAAAAAAGTATATGTTGGTGCACAAAAATATTAAAAATTGTGTAAAATGCCAAAAATTCAATAAAAATGGCAGGTTTTTTAGACCTTGCCATTCTGATTTTTTTATCAATTTATTGTAGATGTAAATAAAGATACTTGGACTTATTATAAATATACTAAAATGATCCAAATTGAAATTTTAAATTTTCACGAATATGATGGCATTGTTTTGTGCGTCTATAGTATAAGCTATAATAGTCTTTGTTTTTGATCAAAATAAATATTATGCAAGGGGCCCATTCTTTGATTTTCGGGATTATAAAATACACTGCCCAAAAAAATTTACGGAACACTTTTGTGAAATATTAGCTAGGTGATTTTAGACAAAAAGGTTATAAAGCTTAAATCAAAGGTCTTATAAAATAACATAATTCATGTCAGATAAAATTTCTTGTAGCTTTTATAGTTTTTGAGATATCGACGTTTTACATTTTAAATATAATCGTTAATATCTCAAAAACTATAAGAGATACAAAAAAAATTATGGAACAGAAAATACAGCTTTCTGAATTGTCCATACAAAAAGTTATATGAATATTTTTGATAGGATGAATAATAAGGAAGATATATTATATATTTGACACTTTGTTTTTTGTAACTTTTTTCTTAGGAATAAATGATTAATCAAATGACACATTCTTTGATTTATTGTGAGAAAATGTGTGTCCTTTGAAATACTAGTGTGATCAAAAACTATTGTGAATTTAAAATTCCCACGCATGCCGATTCGGTCGAATTGTTTTATTTTTAAGTTTGTACCACTGCTAGTAACATCTGGTAAAAATTTGACGTCTCTAACATCATTAGTACTGAGTTTACAACTTGGTTTTGTGAACAAAGAAAAGTTGATTTGGCGATTTTTACAATGTCTGATTTTGTTGAGCAACGAAGTGCTATTAAATTTTGCTTGCGGAATAAAACTTCTTGTGCCGAAACGTCCAGAAGGCATTCGGTGATGATACCATGTCGCAAAGTGGTATAAGGACTTCAAAGAGGGCCGAGAACATGTTGCTGATTTGGAACGCTTTGGACGACCATCAACATCAATTGACGAGCAACACATCAAGAAAGTAAAGGATTTACTGAAATCGACGGTTAATTAAAAAGAACGACGTAGAGAAGTCTGCACAGAGATTTAAACTATCAGGACGTTATAAAACCCGCATTATTACTGGTGATGAGACTTGGATCTATGCATACGACCCAGAAACAACCGACCAATCACAAATCACTGCAAAGTCGTTCAAAAATCAAGGTCATGTTGACTGTTTTCTTTAATTATCGTGATGTAGGGCCCTATAAATTCTTTCCACCCGGCCAAAAAGTCAATACGGCGTATTATTTGAAGGTTATGCGTCGTTTGCTTGAGACTATTCGCAAGAAACGGCCGGCATTGTGGCGAGACAACTCTTGGTTTTTGCATCACGATAATGCGCCATCTCACACTGCATTGGTTATTCGAGACTTTTTGGTCAAAAATTTTACTCAGATCGTTGCTCAGCCGCCGTATTTGCCTGATTTAGCTCCGTGTGACTTATGGCTGTTCCCAAAACTCAAAAGACCACTTTGAAGACACCGTTTTGAGTCAATTGAAGAGATTCAACGTGAATCGCTACGGGCAGTGGCGGCTCGTGAGTTACAAATATAGAGGTTCTGCACAGCAGCAAACGATTAGTAATATACATTTAACAAACCAGAATTAAAAATAACATAAATATAAACTTACACAGATTTGAGAAGCAAGTGAAAAACAGTTTATACAAGTAAATGTCTCCGAAGACTAAAGGCTTATTTTTTATAAATTAAGTTGATTCTTCTGTCCTTTTTGGAAGAAAACTTGTCTGTAACCTTCTCATTGAAATTTGAAATTTCACGAATCATTTCCTTTTCAATTGATAGCATTGATAGAGCCACTAGACGATCCTGAGTCATAGAATTACGTAAAAAATTCTTGATTCGTTTTAAAGTAGAAAATGATCTTTCAGCCTCTGCAGTCGTCATTGGAATTGTTATAAGAATTTCTAATATTCTTTTGGTTTCTTGAAATGCCCCTGATAAATTATTTTCTATTAAAAATTTTAAAAACGGTACTGCTCCTTTTATAGATCTACAGTCTGCTCTGGAATAAATTACTGATAATTCAGTTTTTAAACGTTCTTTATCTATGTCTGGATAAGCAGAACATGTTAAATTTAAAATTTCCTCGGGAAAATTATCACAAAATTCCCCAAATTTATTAGAATAAAATAAAGTAGCCGCAGATAAATGATTTTTAAATGCAAATCGATCTTTCGCACAGTTCAAAATTACATCGCAGATTTCTATAGCAATACGATGATCCAATTTACTGTCATTTCTACGAATTTTAGATAAGGGCTCGGTGGATAATGAAGAAGCTTGGCTAACGACTTCAGGTACTGAATTTCTTAGTGACATCACATTCTGCTCAAAAGTCTCAATTTTTTTGTTTATTTCTACAGGGTCTGTTTGTATTTTTTGTAGCTCGTTAAAAAGAACATCTAAATGAGGCATGACACGATGGAAAAAGTTAGGCAGAAAATAAAATTTTTATCTAAGAGCATTCTTCTGATAGATGACGCGGCACTACAAACAGTTTGATTAGTAAAAAGTCTTCTATGTTCTCCATACATTCTATTAAAAAATTCCCTATGTTCAAAAACAATATTAACAGTGCAGGGTGTTAAAATTCCACCGAGTTGGCGCACCATGGGGAAATTCTTCTTTGAACTAGTTTGGTCATACATCACACGTTGTGGCGAATTTCTAAAATGCTGGTATTTCTTGCAAATTACCAAAAAAAGTCTTACTTGTGAATTTTGTGAAGCAGCTTTGGACATTATTAAATTCAATTGATGGATAGCAGTGCATAAAATGGGCATATGGAAATTTCTCCTTAATCCTTGCCTGGACTCCAGTATGCCTTCCACTCATTACGGCTGCGCCATCGTAGCTTTGAGCAATTAGTTTATTGGTTGATTTTGTGTCTGGTAATATTACATTCAAAACTTGTAAAATATCTTGCGTGAGGGACTCTGCATTAACACCAATAGTCGTCCAAAATCGTCCAAAAATATTTATTTCAATTCAATCAATTACAAAGGGTGCCCAAATAGCCAAAAAAAAATAAAAAAACTTTAAAAAACTACTCTCTAACATAAAAGTCAATAAACATAAAAAAAATTTAAAAAAAACGTATATCTACATAGCTTAAAAAAAAAATAACGAATAGAATATCAAACAAACATTTTTTTTTAAAAAATGACAAATAGAAAAAAATTCTCCAGACGGAAGAAACGAAAAAAAATCAATAAAAAAAAAAAAAATAAAAAAAGAAATAAACTGCCAATTAAACATTTGCAACGGGGGGCCCCGACGACCTTTTTTAAAACCCATCCGGAGAACAGTCAAAAAATTTAAATCCATCGGTAGTCCGTTCCACAATGTCATAATTCCCCCCAACTGGGTCATTCCCCCCCATGTCTGTTCTGATAGGGTTCAAAAAAACAATTCCGTCTGCCTGGTAGAACGAAACGGGACTCTAAAATTAAACAATCCCAGAAGTTCCGAACAATTAACAAAATTATTAATAATCTTATGACCAAATGTCGGGGCCCAATGAACACGTCGAAACCCTGCAGGCTCTGTAGGCCGGTTAACCTAAGTCGTTCAGGATATGGAAGATCAGTATTGGTGACCCTTGTCCTATCGGGGAAAAAAACTGTAAACTTTGATTCACTCGCTCAATTCTTTTAATATAACATTACATGGGGACCAGACCACACAAAATTTTTCTAATGGCCCCCAAAAACATAATATATTGTTTTGAGGGGGTTGACCCTTCTTGAAGTCCCAACCCTTCCCCAACAAACCCCCCATTCTAAATGCCTTATCAATGACGCTATCTATATTTGAAAAGTAAATCTTTTTTCCCTTTTAAACAAAACACCCCCAAACTCGAACCCCAAAACTCTGCCCAACTTATAATCTCCAATAAAATAATCATGCTGCATTTTTGGTTCTTCTTTCGCAAAGGATATAATGTTACATTTGGAAATGTTTAATGTCATTTGATTTTTTTACACCAACT
>JAHBCN010008073.1:0-40378 GCA_019359885.1 Listronotus oregonensis
GCTCCGGACAAGAGTCCAAAATCTCAGTAATGTTTGTAATGGGAAACTTTTCGTCATCCCTTAAACTTTGTGAGCATCTGCAGTCAATCTTTACCCTATGTGACTTAACACCATTACTATCTGCTTTTATTACAATTGCAAGGGTGAAGACCATTCCGACCTTGTTTCCTCAATGATGCCTTTTCGTAACATTTCATGATTGTTTATGTATTTCCTCTTTTTTGTACTGTTAAACTCTGTGTGAAGTGATATCTTACAGGTTGTGCATCTTCTTTGTAGCCTTATTTTTGCTGATAGGCATTGATTGCTACTGGATCTCCTCCCTAAGTGAAAATGTCTGCATACTTAACACAAATGCTATGGATTGAGTCACTTTCTTCGATATTTGCTAGAGTCATCTGTCAGATTAAACGCTTTTCTACCCTTTGGACAAAATATCACTTTTCGACTTGCCTCATAATCTGTTAGTTTACTTTAACTGGCTGAAAGAAAATTTTTTACCTAATTTCTCGTTCATTTATTCATTATTCATTTTTGAATTTCATTATTGCTCTGGTTTCACCCAGGCGCACTACAATTACTCCCTCACATATTAAATCATTTATGCAACGCATTCATCTCTCATCATGCTCTAATATTGAGTCACTTCGCATCTCAGAATAATAATTATCAGCAATCCATATTTAGTTAGGCTAGCTTTCTGTTTTCTTATCATTGTATTCTTTTAAAGTGAAAATGTTTTACGTAATTAATTATTGCTGAATATTTGAAAGAAAATCTACACAATATATAATATGAGAATCAAATTTTTGACAAACAAACTTATTGGGGAAAAATTTTCATTCTTGAATTGAAAAAGTAATTTCACCAATGGTACCGATAGATAATGTGGATCAGAAAACTATTCCATGGCATTTTTAGTTTTTCTGGTGTTTACTATTTCATTTATTAAATAAAGAGTTCTCAAAAGATACAAAATTATGCTAGGAGTCAATTAAAACAATAAATATTCTTCCATTATAATTAAACACTTATATATTTAAGCCCGTTTATATTGTAACTTGATACCTTGGTATTTTCATGAGGTCAAAAAAAAAACTGCCGTTGAACAGGTGCTCACTTCTGCCATATACCTGTCAGCCAGGATATGGTTGTTTCAACTGCCCGACCTAGTTTTGATTACATTGTGTGTCAGCTGTGTTTATTTAGATTATTGGTTCCCACTTTTTGGTAATTTTTGTTTATATAATTAATCAATAAGGTTTATATCGTCGTCAGACTGCATATAACTCGAATTGCGTCAATTAACTGTTTAGTGCTATTTTCCGTGCTATCCATAGATGGTATCAAGATACACATGTTCTTAAATCAATTTTCCGCCATATTTATTTCCTCCGGCGTATTACTCTTATTTTTCATTCAGTTGGGTTATTTTCTTCGCTGAATCTCTTTTAGTCTTTCGTTCAGGAGAGAACTTTGTTAAAAGGTGAGATTCAACAGTATAATCTGAATATGATTTTTTTAATGTTTGCGGTCGTCAATAGAAGATGCTTGGACCTCTTTTTGTATATTGTAAAACTTATTTTCTAACTTCCTACTTCTAGGAATTAAATTATTTACTCTAACTAAGTCTATTCGCGTTCTTTTGGCTCTTTTTTTATAATGTCACTAGAATTATACTTGGAGTCCTCGTATATGCTTTGTAGATTATTCTATATCTTTGTAATAAAAATTAAAAAAATAATAATTTTATACTAATAAAAATGTTCTCTGAGAACGCGAGCGTCAAAGCGATTTGCACCCAATGTTCATAAAAATATACAAAAACTTTTCTGTGTGCCCTTCTACTGTCTGTGTTCTGGGTTGAGTTGAGTCTTATATTGGGTTGCCATCCAACGCTGTTTCAGTGTTTCCTGGTTCTGGACCTCCAAACTTCTCACGCTGGGTTCTACTGCTGGAGTTTTGAAGTACATACTTCTGGAGAGATTCTTCTTAAGTTGTTTTCGATAGGTCTGCTTTATTTTTAGTAGAAACAACAATACAACAACAACTGTGTTATATACCGTACTCTTACATCGGTGAGCGCGGATGCTTTCTTGTTCACGATGAAATTTGAATTGACTACTCCAGAGTCAGTAATTTCCGCATGTTTTGGAAGATGGTATCTATTGCCCATATCACTGGACGGTATGCGCACCGACTTCTCAACAGCGCCAACTGGTAGGATCTATGTGGTGTACTCTTCGCGTTACTTGGATCGTAGTATCTGGTACACGTCAGAGATATCAACAAAGAGACTTTTCTTACTTAAAATATGCTAATATAAAAATGAAAATAAGTATAAACTTATCTTACTCATCAAATAACATCTAATCTATATCAATTATATCTAAAATCTTAATGTACTTATAATCAAGATATTTATATATATATTTGAAATATTCGCCAGCATATTTAATATACACAATTTACAATAATATGATATTATTATATAAACTAATATTTAATTAATAACATAACATAACATAGCTGTTAGCTTCCCGGTCCAATGGCTGTTGATATAATGAATTGATGTCTAACAAGTACTAGGGACTAACCTTTCAAGATTATATCTTTAGCCTTTTGTTTCAAACTTATGAATCAAACTTCCACATCCTTACAATCCTTACTTTAGATGCCCAATTTCAGACATATTAGAACAAGTCCAGTTTACAAAAACCTGTTATTGAATAATACAACCTACTAGAAGAGATAAAATATTAGATTTACTTCCTAACTAGTTGCTATCATTTTAGTAAATGTTATCTTAAATCAAATCTTTATGTTACAAACTTAATATTTTTGGAATAATTTATTACATTGAATAATTTCCTGATTTTGGTAATTGAGATCTGGCAATTTGTTTACGTTTTCCAAACGAAACAAACGATCCACTATACCGACACCCTGCCTACAAACTGGTGCGTTAATTCTAGTCTTTGAGTTCGTTGACTGAGCGCCTGGCGACCTTACAGTAGGGATACCCTATGGAGTTTATAATATTAGGGCAATTTTAAATTGAGTAAGCACAAAAGTGCATGCTTTGCAGGGTAATAGATACATAATCTGACCAATGTTTGCAGATTTCAGTGGGTGAATAAAAAAGGTATAAGTTGTTAAAGACTACGAGACAAAGGCAGGTAAAGTTACGTATTCAATAAAAAATATTTTTTGATGTCTCTCAAGATTTTTTATTCTTTTACTCCCTTACTGTGTAAGATAATAAGCAAGTGTACATATAGGTTGAAAAGTCTGGAATGTAAAAATTATTTTATTATTATCGCTTGCCAAATCTTTCATTATGGATTTTCACTCTCAAGGAGGATAACGTTTCATTTAAAAGTGTCCCGTAAAACTAGTTTTGTCATTCAAGGGTAATTTTTAAGACATTTCTTTTCTTGTGTAGATGTGTGATCTTGTGGGAGCAACAGAGATTCATGGGATCTTTGGGGACAGAAACACGTCATAACTAATTAATTTTTACTTTCGGGAGCTACATAGGCCTGTAAAAAAAATCTTAAGATTGCTTTAGTACCATCTTTAATTTCTTCTTTATAGCTAAGAGCGAAACGATAAATTTTTGACGATTTACAGGTTGTTTTTAAATTACTGCAATCTTTCAGGCATAATCTATAAATAAAAACAATACAAAAGAGATTTCATGAAATTTACCAACAAAATGTTTTAAATAAAAAACTATAAAAATTTAACTTAAACTAAATGATAAAATTGTCAAATCCTACGAAGTTTATCAACCAAACATAAAAACCATAAAATATTATATTGTGTTGCAGAAAATGAAATAAAATTTAAAATTTTGAAAAATTAATTTTTTTTCAACTAATATGTCAAGGTTAAAAAAAAATACAAGATTTAAACAAAAAACTTACAACTTTAAAAACATACGTTTTAGTTTTAAAAATATCAGGTCCAGACCATCCTTGGGATTCTCTTATTAGAAGGCTTTAGATGGTGCTTATTTGGAAAATTTTTTTTTTAAACCATCCTATTTTTCCGTTTAGCAACTATCTTTTAAACTCGTATTTTAAGAAAACAAAAATTTAAAAAATGAGCCCTTAAAGGATGCCCCAAAAAACTTATACCTTTTTAATTTTAAATACCAAATAAAAAGTTCTTCCCCTTAACGCCCTTTCCCCGGATTCGTGAAAAAAATTTTCCAGATTTGCTCTTTAACAAACTTTTTTAAAGTTATTTTCGCGTAATTTACGAAAATATCCGAACGGAAAGTCTAATGAAATATGCTTTTGCCTTATTAAATCTTTTTTAAAGGGAATTTACAAGTATTTTCGTCTGCTTAATGAAAAACATTGTTGGGTTGTTTTCAAATTGCAATGGGTTTTTAAATAATTTATTTTTTTATAAAAAGGGGAATGTACGGTGTACAACTAGAAGGAGGCGCTGTCTCAAAAAAAAAAGTTTATCCAGGGGTTGGGAAAAATATTTTAATAAAAGTGAAGGGAAAAGGGAATATTTTCAAGTTCTGAAATGGCCGCTAGGGTAACTTCCCAAACTTGAATCCAAAAAAAATGATGTTTTTGAATTTTTAAAAATAACCACAAAAATACTATTTTAAAGCCGAATATAATTTAAAAACTTTTTTTTTTATGTTTTTATCTCCCAAAAGAAAATGGGGGGGGATTTAAACGCAAAAAAAAAACCCCGTATCTTTAAAAAAAACGGCTAAGGCAATTTTATTAAACTTGGGAGTTAAAAGAGCTATTTTTGGGCTATAAATGTTATATTTTTTAAAGTTTTGTTAGTTTCACATGTCGCCGCTAAGGGGGTTTTTTTGAAATTCCGACAGAAATGGTTAATTTTTCATAAAAAATTTAAAAGATTTAGATTTTTTTTATAAAAAAGAGCTTGATCCTAAACAAGCTCACGAAAACATCTCGAACTTGTTCCTTACCTAAAATTTAGGGAAAATTTTCGTAAAAATCTAAAATATAAAAGAAAAAGGGAAAATTTTTTTTGGTTTTATATTATAAATTTTAATTTATATTTTATTTTGCCTATTTTACTTTACAATTATAATCAATATCATTTTGGGTTTTTTAAAATTTATCCCCCTTGGGGAATTCGATTTTTTAATGTGGGCCGTAAGAAATACATTAAACAAAGGATTAAACCTAAATTAAAGGTTTTGAAAATAAAATTTAAAACACATAAAATTTCTTGTAGGTTTAAGTTTTTAAATTTAACGTATAAATTTTCTTTGGCCTAAATAGGAAAGGGAGATATCAAGATTCTTTTGTTGTTTGATTAACTACATTTTTAAAAAAAAAATTACCAATTCATCAAATTTTTTTTGAGAAAATTAACCTTTCTGAAAAACCCTCTAGAGGCGACATGTGGAACTAACAAACTTTAAATACCTAACATTTATAGCCCTAGAAAAGCTCTTGTCAACTAGCCTAAGCTTTTACAATCGGCTTAGCCTTTTGAAGATACAGACGTTTTTTACGGAAACCTTTAAATACCCCACAACTTTATTTTAGAAATACAGCATAAATTGTTAAACAAAAAAGGTTCAATTATCTTCGACTTTAAAAATCAGGTTTTTTTTTGTTGGTTAATATAGCAAAATTCACAGAAACAAAATCTTTTTTGGATTCAAGATTGCAGTTACGCCCCTACGGCCATTTCAGAAACTTAAAAATAATTTCCAGCTTATTCTCTTAACCACTTTTACTAAAAATATTTTTCCCCAATGCCGTGCGATAAACATTTTCTGAGATACAGACGACCCTCTTTTTTAGTTGTACACCTTGTACAAGAGGTTTTGAAAGGTGTTTGGACTTTTGGAATTTACAAGAAAAAGGGTGGGTAAAATAGTACAAGAAAAGATGTTTTTGTCTAACAAATCACTAAATCACACGGTCTTTAGAAATTCTTGATTGTTTATTAGGTTTGTCGTTCGATGGAAAAAAGACAATTTAGGAGTTAAAAATATTTTTTTATTTAATTTAATTTCCCTAAATTACAATCCACGGGTTTTGGTGATTTTCTAATTTATTGACTTTATCCAAAATACTAAAGTAATTCATAAAAATCCTAAAGACTGTGATAATAGGTTTTTACGGCAATAGTTCAACAATATTAAATTCACTGATTTTTACGATGGTATTTGAGATGTATGTTAAATTTATTAAACAATTTAAAGGGTTTACCAAAAAAATAATTAAATGTGGTGTCAACAAAGTTGTCAAAAAAGTGGTTTTTATATTTGCATTATGAGCCGAAAAAATCCAGAAATAGAAAACGCTACAGAGAAACTCTGCCTACAGTTGTTGCCAGAAAAGTCAAGACTAATGTATGAAAAGGCATACGGTAATTTCATGAGATAACGAACGGTTCATTCCATAACAGAAAGTGCGTTGCAATATTATGGTCCCTCTACTCCATGCTACAATCGACAAAAATCCTGCACAAAAACATTGATATAAGTTTCCAAAAATCATTGCTTTTTTAAAGCGATTATTAGATGGATACATTTTCAAAAAGTCAAATGTTTTTAGAAGAGGGGGATTTAAAAATTCTTCGCAAGTGCATCGGATGAAACGTAGTTGTTACATAAGAGACGAGTTTACCGATTTAAAGGCTAGTGATGTATTTTGGTGAAATTGAGGGCTTATTTAATATTATTGTTTTATAAATTTATAAATGCGAGCTTTTTTGTTACTTTTTGCCCTAGAGCGTAAAAGTGCAATTTTATGCCCTCAAATGGGGTAAAATGGTATTTTACGCCCGGCCATACAATTTTTTTTCCGAATTAAAGACGTAAAGTGGATGAGGGTGTTACGTGACATTATCTAAATATCTGATATTTATATCAAAAGAAGCCTCTTCTAACCTATATATTTATTTTAAAAATTATTTGAGAGTTACTTAGTAGTAACTGGAAAAAAAAGAAATTGTGAAATTTGGGTTTTTAATAAGATGTGTTCTACCGAAGCCTAATTTTTGGCAAAAATCGAGAATTTGATCGTGTCAAAAATCTAAGATCAGGACTGACTAAAAACATAAAATGTTAGAATTACTGATGAAAATTCTGTTTTACTTCGTTTTATACTAAGTGTCCGAATAAGGATATGGTGCCGCTATATCTATCTATACTATCGTAAAGACAAGAAGTTTAATAAAAAAAAATACCGATAATTAAAGTGAGCCAGAGAAATGTTTAGAAATTATTTATGTTCGTAATGCAACCGCTAGGGGGCGTAACTGCTATAACACACTCTCTCACCAGGAAAACACTTGCTTGTTGTTTCGGAACAGTAGTTTTTTGGAAAATTCTCCATAAGTAGTAAATCGTCTTTTCTTATTTTCTTTTCTTTATGTGTTAATTACCCAAATATAAAATTTAAACATTTTTGTAAACTGTTACTATTTAAAAATATGTTTAATTGGTTGCATAATTTGTTATACAGAAGTAAGGGCAGATTTTTAGTAAAATTTTAAATGGTCGCCTATCGGAGTCTCTCCTGCATTATAACAGATAAATACAACTGAACCAAATTTTACACTTTCACATTTTTTTAAACTGTTACCATTTAAAAATATGTTTAATTGGTTGCATAATTTATTATACAGAAGTAAGGGGAGATTTTTCGTAAAATTTTAAATTGTCGCCTATTGGAGTCTTTTCTGCATTATAACAGATAAATACAAATGAACCAAATTTCACTCAAAACAAAATCGAACACATCGATTGGATCTAGTCGATTTTCACAATTCTCAAAGTTTTTTTTTGTATATTTTTGAGCATTTAAATGGCAATTTTACCAAGCATTGATCCGGACCGGTATTTTTTTAGCTTTTTTCGGTTTTAATTCTTTCTCCCTTGTTCGTAAAAATGTTTGTGTTTCTCGAAAACTTGACGGTCGCCACTTATACTATCATTTCACTTACCCCATTGTTTTTAAATACCCCTTCCTTTTTTATAAAACTTGATTTAGTAGAATACAATTTTACCAGCAGGTAAATAACTTTGGCAAAAGTTTATCAAACGTAAGCTCATTCGTTTTTGGAAGCTTCTCATTCAAAGTTGTTTTCAATTTTCAATAGAGTTTTAGATTACTACAAAAGAATTATGAATTTTATTAAGACAATGAGGTTTTTGCTTACTTAAGAGGTTTGTCTTAATTTAGATGCAAAAGTTTTAAGCGTTTTTAATTTATGGGTTTCTTAAAAGAAAAATATTTTGCGTGTACACGCAATATACAGCATAATTTATACATAAAAAAGGATAGATATTTTTTGCTACAACTCTTTCTTCTTTATGTTGTGTAACAACTACTAAAATAAAATTAGAGTTTTATTAGAAAGTGATACACAAACCGATATATCATTAAAAAGGCAAAATAAAAAGGTAAAAAAGCCAGAGTACAACAGGTTGCACACATGCAAAATTCCAAACATTCAAAAGAGGCGAGTTAAGATGGGTGCAAGCTCGCGAACAAATTTTTTTAAAAAGACGATTACTGGTATGTCATCTTGCTTGGACGATCTTTTGGTATTAATCAAATATAATATGAGGAACCGGGGCAACTGTTGAAAGAGAAAGATTAAACGGGATAATAAGGGTAGAATTGGCAGTTAATTGCTTGGAAAATAGTTCGGCTTGTTCTTTAGGGGTAGAAAAAATTTCTTCTTTATTTTAAATTAATGATTTAGGACTGTTTTGCATTTCTGTAAATATTTATGTCGATTTATCAACCTCAAGTACATTTTTTTTTAATCTTTTACTCTGTGTCCGGTGTAACGATAAAAATTAGAAGAGATAGAACTTTTTGCTACCTTCAATAAACTTAATAGTTGTTAAGGTTTATGCCACAACTAACTTAATCACAACTACAAGATACAGGGGGTTATTAAAGCTCTTTCTGTGAATGCTAACAAACGCAAATCTTTCTAGTCAAGAGGTATAATCTATAATCTGTTAATTTTTATGTTAAAAGAGCGCCAGTACAAGTAATATACGTTATTAGGTTATAGATTATATCCAAGGTCTTGTACTATCTTTAAATAGATTTAATTGAGTAAACTTGAAATTAAACCTGACCAACATGTACAGTTTTGAGGAGTCCCACACACACACAAACACATTCACTTTAACTTATATAGAAAGAAGTCTTACAACACTTTTTACATCAACTTGAGTTGATTCAAATTCAAAACTAACTGCTTTGAGACAGCCTGAGCTTGTGCAGTGCCAAGCAACAGGACTCTAAAGTTCAAAACCAAAATATACTGAGATCAGTCAATAACTACATCTCTATTAGGGATGAGCGATATATCACTACCGGTGATTTAATCGCCGTTATTGAAAAATCGCTGATAGCAAACGTTGACTAAACTCGCAAATAACGGCGATTGACAAAAACAGCGATTTTTTTAGAATATGCGAAATCGCGTTAACTAACATGCAAACAGCTAATCGCTTTCCAACGCGTTAAGGGAAATAGAGCGAAATGCAACGTATTTTATTCCAAGGGTTCTTCACTTCACGCACCTCACTGATCTATGAAGTAGAATAACAGTTTTCCTATAATATTTCACTTAGTTATCCCATATAGTTAACAAAGAGAAGGTGTATTTAAAGAAGTAAGTATTTTACATTTTTTCATAAAAAAACTAAGTTTCCTAGTCAGCAGCTCGAGTTTTTAGTACAATAGTAGGCAGGGAAATTAATGCAGTAATAAAATGAATCACTCGAGAGCGCTAATAGCAGCAAATGATAAAACCACTAGTTAGGTGTAGTGTGAAAAGTCGCGATCGCGATAACGCTTTTAAATCGCCGCTATTTAAAAACCGCGATCGCCGATAATGGCGTTATGCAAAATTAGCTGTTTAGCTCATGCCTAATCTCTATAAGATTAGGATGTTTTAAAAAACCGTCTGGGTTTCCAAAAAACCCTAAAAAACAGTTTTAAGAAAAGAAAAGAGAAAGAAAAAACCCCGGTGGGCTGTAAGATAAAAAAAAGATATTATATATGTTATAAAATGTACCCAAAATGGCTTCTAGAGAATTTATTTAGTTTTTTAAAAAATATAACTTTATTAAATAATAAAAACGTTTTATAAAATTTAAAAATTTAGTTAATTTAGAAACAGATTTAAATATTACTTGTAATGGATACCTTATCTTAAACTAAAAGATCACAGATTCACATTTTACTTTTAGTCCAGCAAATTAGTTAATCCGGGGCTTCTAACATGACCAAAGTACAAGAGCTTTGTGACTTATATAAGCTCTGTTATCGGAAGAAAAAGAACGAATATAACGGTAATATTACGCAAGTTAAATTGTTGTCCGAACAACTTAAACTACCCTATATACAAAATTTCCCTACATTAAACATATTTTAAATATAATTTGTTGTATTGTATAAGTACTATTAAAAAATTATTTATTATTTTAAAAACAAAACATAACAATAAATTAATATATTAACTGTCAAAGGTTAAACTAAAGTTATCACCCTATTGATACGGTTTTTGAAGTAAATCTTAAAAAGTAAAAATATCGCTTTAATAAATAATTGCTTTATTATTATAAAATTTAAGGAAAACAATTAGTTTCCAATTTACAATAAATTATTGTCAACATTTAAATACATTGTTTATTACAAGTTTTAGAATATACAATTATAAATGTCATTTATATAAAAAAAACAGTTTTAACCAATTTTAATTTAACAATTAAATATACAACGGTATGCAACCAAATATACTGTAGAGGTAGGGTAACGCCATTTATTTGTCTGGACTGGACTTGTAAAAGGGCCCCGCACCATTTACATTGAAATTTTGTCTACGGTGAAATGTTGTAAAAATTAAGGATTGGATAGATTAAATCATGCTGAACAAGAAAAGTCCTTTGGTCCAAGGCCCGTTATGCCCGTTAAAAAAAGTTATAAGCTCTTAAAGCCAAACAGATAACTTGTACCATTTACAATGTAACGTAAAAAATAATTTTCAGATTAGCATTATCTTTGGGTGGCAAGGGGTGTTAAGGTCGGTGATTACCCGATTCTATTTTGGTACCCACAAGGTACTCATGGACCATGGGCACCTTGAAAATTTCACATTTAGCGTGATTTTTGCATTCACAATTCAGGTCGAACACGCGGAGGTTCTTAGTACGTCTCGGTCGCGAATTTTCTCTCGACGCGCTAAGTTCACAAGCATTTTTAACAATGTTCTGCAAACTTATATGAAAATGGGAGGTATACAATTTGTAGCTTTTATTCTCAACTTAAAAAGCCATTTTAAAAATTCAGATCGGACCATTTGGTCGGATCGGGATTTTTCAATAAAATTTTTTAAAAGTCTTTAAATTACTTCTCCAAAAAAGCAAACGTTTTTTTAACGGGCATAACAGGCCTGGACCAAAGACATTTCTTGTTAGCATGATTTAATCTAAATTAAAATCGAGAAGACAATTAGTTCTGCTTTTCTCGCACGAATAAGAATAATTAAAAAATTATTTTTTTTTAAAAATATTATATTTTTTATACTAGAGATTATTATGGAGAGCTAGTCTGCTTCGCAATAATAGTAGAAAAAAACATGAAAAAACATAGGGTGTCTCAAGTTCCTTCTCCGATTTTGACCAAATTTGGTTACGGAGGTTTTTTGGGGTTCTGATTACGAATCTAAAAATATTTTTTCGGCAACGTTTCGTTTTCGAGATATTCATCATCAAAGTTGAAAATCAAACTAACCTTATTTACACTATTCCTCCTTCTTTTGCAGAGAATTCTTGATTTTTACACTAAATTGGCACATAATATTTTAAAAACACCTTTTAAAAACTTGTTTTTATATCTATTTTACACTTTTTTCCATTTAATTACAACATTTTCACGCGTCAGATCGTGGCCGCAACCATGTATACACTAGGGAATCATGGCCGCCCCGCTTGAAAGTGAAGCTTCGCAATTTAATGAAAAAAAAAGTGTAAAATAAATAAAAATATAAGGTTTTAAAGGGTGTTTATAAAATATTGTGTGCCACTTTATATAAAAATCAAGAATTGTGTACAAAAACAAGGGGGAATATAGTGAAAATAAGGTTAGTTTGATTTTTAACTTTAATGATGAATATCTCGAAAACGAAACGTTGCCGAAAAATATTTTTTCAGATTCGTAATCAGCGCCCCAAAAACCCCGTATACCAAATTTGGTCAAAATCGGAGAGGAGGCAACTTTCGAGACAATTACCATAAAAAGGTTTAATTCTTTATAAAATTGATTTGTTTTAAGTACTATAATAAAATAATTATTTTTATGAAATTATATTTAAATAGAAAATAAATTACTTGAAAACATTGGCAATGCGTTATAAGATATATATGTTATTTCAAACTTATTGGACGGGTGTAGCACATAAATTATTTTATTATATTACTCAAAACAGATAAAAAAAAAATCTGTTTTACTAACTGACATTAACTTTTGACATGACTTTTTAAAAAATAGATACTGGTGAAGGTACACGTGTAGGTACCTTTATGTACCTTCACCAATAACTATATTTTTTTAAAGTCATGTCAAAAGTTAATGTCAGTTAGTAAAACACAATTTTTTATTTTCTTATCTGTTTTGAGTAATATAATAAAATAATTTATGTGCTACACCCGTCCGTCGATAACCAATAAATTTGAAATAACATATATATCTTATAACGGATTGCCAATGTTTTCAAGTAAGTTTATTTTCTATTTTTATATAATTTCATAAAAATAATTATTTTATTATAGTACTTAAAACAAATTAATTTTATAAAGAATTAAACCTTTTTATGTTTTTTCATGTTTTTTGTTACTATTATTGCGAAAGCAGACTAGCTCTCAATAATAATCTCTAAAAAAAGTATAATTTTTAAAAAATAATATATAAATATCTTTATTCTGGAGAAAAGCCAAATAATTTTTCTTTTTATTTAATATTCCCAAAAATCAAAATAAACTATGATTTAATCTATCTAATCCCAGATTTTCACAACATTTCACCGTAGACAAAATTTCAATGTAAATGGTGCGGGGTCCTTTTTACATCATGAAAACTATTCAAACAATTAGATACAATAAAAGCTTAAGTAATCATTGGCTTACTTAAAATTTAAAACAAAGATTATAAAGCATTAACTGATTTTCGTACATTATATTAAACAGACAAAAAGGAACGTTACTCCGGTATTGTGATAAAATATTCTTGGGGAAAACACTGGGGTTACATAATTAGCTTTGAATTATCCTCTCCCATTCTTCGACGGGTAATTCGGGTCACGTTGAGCTGTTTTGCCATTAACACATACATATTAAAACGAATGCAATTATACTTCGGGATAATTGCAAAATAAACCGGGCTAATCTGTATATTTTTGCTTTGTGCGCACTATTAAATGGCCCTCGTGAAATATTAAGAGCACTCATTTAAAACATTATCATCTACCACGGTTGGTAATCTCCTCCGGAATTTACCCCTAAATCTAGGCTTAATTAAGATTCTCGTGCCCTCGTAGGTATCGTTAATTTACGTTTGTTTTGCTAATTTGTTGTGGTTGTTTTGCGACTTTTGATAATATAGTGATGTCGCTAAACCAAAGCCAAAATACTTGAAACTGGAAAACGTTTTTTGTTAAAGATATATTAAAAAAATTATTTGGTAATCAGTTGTGCATACGGGATAACCTTAAAATATTGAAATATCTATTTGGTTGCAAATTTAAAAAATCTGATGTGAAATTTCAAAACAAAAAAATCACAGGTCCACAAAAAACATAAGTGGTTGTGTGCTGGTTGGACCAAGATTTTCTGGTGTTTTTTTCGCTGAACACGAATCTAAAGTCAAAATTGGGGGTCAAATGGCAAAAAATCGAGAAAAACCCAAAAAACCGATACGGTTCATGTACCGGCAGAAACCTTTTAGGACGAAATGTTTGGACTACGACTATATAAACTATAAGAGATAAAAAATTATAAACCAAAAATACAGCTTTTTTATTTGTCGATAAAAACAAGTTATATAAACATTTTTGATAAGAATAATAATAATTGAGATATAAACGAAAACGTTATTTTGACAAAAAAAAAACAGGTTAAAATTGTAAAAAATATATATATTTTTATTGATGTGATTTTGTTTTTTTTTATAGAATCATTTATTTTATTTGCTTGAATCCCAAACCACTTAAAATTTGCAGTAAAAATGTAAAAAAAAATATTTTTAAATTTTTTCCAGGGTATGAAAGAATCCTGAAATAGTATATTTCATTACCAGTACGGAAATGACGATTTTTCCGTGCGCGCGTGACAAATTCTCGGGAAGTCATGCAAGAACGAAAAAATTCATTTCTGGACGTGTAATGAACGATATTTTTTATTATACTAAGGAACCTGAAAACAACATAAACAAAAAACATCGCAAAAAATGATTTAAGAAAACTGCGATTATTTATTTTAATTTTTAAAACAGTAAAACAAATTAACAAAAAAACATTACAAGCTAATTAAATCTAAGAAAATTAATTTTTGACGGAACCGTTATGATTAATGTTTATATTTATTGTACAATTCGTATTATTGTTGAAGCTCAATCCCTTTTTTATTTTTTTTTGTTGAACTAAAGATGTTGAAGGGGAGTGTTCGTGTATGTTTTGGTTCTCTTGATTGACTATTACAGATTTTGTAGTTTTCAAGTTACAAGGCCTAAACAACTTTTGGGATACTTTAATTTTTTTTGTATGGACTCCTCTATATATCCTTCTGCTACATTGGAAGAAACCATCCTCCGTGTCTTTTCAAAGTAGAAATCACCGCCGCTTTCTACGAACATGGTAGCCGAAGAACGCCTTAGCCCATGTTGGTATATTCTTCGTGATTTTTTAGTTTTAAGTATTTGCAACAAGTTTTTGGAATATCACTGATAGTATGGCACCCAACATGTTGAGCGTAACATCTTTGGTTTCGGTATGCAACAAATAATCTTCTACTCTCCATATTTTTAGGGCAGAGATCTGCGTATTTACGGTAAAGTGTACATGGATTGAATTTGCAATTTTCATTGATAATGGTAAAACTTCTTGACCTGTGGGTTTTTCCATCTCGTCAAAACACGACAAGGAAACGCCCATTATCTTCCACATCGTCTAAACTCAAACGTATTAAATCATCTTTGCGGCATGCGCCGAAGATGCCAAACACTAAAATTACTCTTGTTGGTAGATATTGTCTATCTGAAGCTTTACATAAAAATTTGGTTACTTGTTCTGATGTAAGAATTTTGGATTTCTTTGGTACATATCCTACAGCTTGTCGTTTTAAAAAAGCGATAGTTTTTGGATATTGGTTGTGAGTATTTTCTTTTATTGCCAAACAACTCTTTAAGATGGAGAATCGACTCCATAAGGTGTATGACTTCATAGATTTGGCTTTTTCAGAAAAATAAACTAAGAGAATATCGTCAATCACAATTTTGATTCTTTTCTAAGTCCGCCATTCGGTAAAAATGTGATATTCATGTTCATATCTCAACCTGAATTTCACTGGTAATAAATCTGCACTCACTTCTGCCGCTTGTTGTAATATAATATCGGGAATATCCGAATTTTTCTCCAAGTCTAAATTTATTTTTTGAAAATGGCAAAAATTTCACTGACAGAAAATAAAATATGTCATTAATAAATAAATCGTTGTTATGAACAGTTTCCATGGATGGATTTTTGTATAAGCGCACGGAAAGAGGGATCGGGAAAAAAAATTCCGTGCGCTGTTCTGAAAATGTCATATTTACTGTATTTTATACACAGTTGAAAATGTAGTATTTTCAGGTAAGTATAATAAAAATTCGGTTTTTTGATTGTAACTCCAAAAATATTGCATTTAGACAAAAAGGTTATATGTTAAATTAAAGGTCTTGTTAAAATACATAGTTTATGTTACAAAAAGTTTTGTGTATTTTTATAGTGTTTGCGATATTGACGTTTTAAATTAAAAAAAAATCGTTAATATCTGAAATTACGCCTTTTCCAATTTTTTGCTGTTTGACCCCCAATTTTGACTTTAGATTCGTGTTTAGCGGCAAAAAATACGCCAGAAAAATCTTAGTCCGACACCAGTACACCCAACTTCTTTTGTGGACCTGTGCTATGATTTGATATATAAAAAAATGTATTGGACAAAACTATTCTGGGAGCCATCTTAATTTACTACCGGAGACAACGCAGATTCATAGGCTTTTTGTGCCTATGTAGCTTATTTACTAAATTTTCAAAAAAAAAACATTAAAAATTTTGATATTTGCGACATAATGTATAATACAATATAATTTTTATTTTTCGTCATTAGATATTATTTTATAAGCATCCATTGTAGGATTTTAAATAAATACACATGTTTAATTTTTGTATCAAATGGACAAAATAAATTAAAAGTTACCATAGACGTGATTCCATACTTGGTTCAATGCCCTGTATCTAAAAGCAAATACTTAATAGTAGCACACTGAATACGACGGTTAATTACCAAACTTTTATATTCTTAATACAGTGTTTACCATCTTATTATTATTTTTTATTAAAAAAAAAACTTAATAATTATAGCCTAAAATGGTCAGATAATTTTAAAATAAAATGTAACTTAATCTTAATTTAATCTAAATTTTAAAATTAAAAAAAACTCCTAAATTTCTTTTTTTGAAATAGAACCTTTGTATTTAAAGTGCAGCTATTATGTATAATATGCTTTTTGATCAAGGGCAATCAAGCAAGTAAAGCTCTCGGTCTACAATAATTCTCAATTATCTTTCCATTTTACCAGTTATTTTACAACATATTTTTAATGAAGTACTTTTTAGATAAAAAAGGAAAATTTATAATTTGTAAATTACAAGCTATAAGTAAAAATCAAATAATTTATTTAATACTATTTTTTTTAAGTTAATATATATTTTTTCATATTTCAACACGATTTTTTGCTATTTTATATCACACTTGTTCGTTTTTTTTTTTAATTATTCGACATGCACAACCGGTTACCTAAAAACTAGATATCTCAATAACCAAAAAAACTTAATTTTTTTAAACTTTTTTTGACCACCCTATATATTTATTGCGGAACGCTTAAAAAACGTATATCCTTTAGGGGGTTACACCACAAGAAAACTTATTTTTAGGCTCAAAAAAATGTACTTGTTCAGTGATGTGACTTTTATTCTTTAATATTTAACAGAATGGAGAAGAATAACCTCCTCTTATAATTGTTAAATATAGATATAGATATAGATATAGAGATATTTTACATTTATATAGATATATAGATAATGCCTTTGTTCTTTAGAATGTGATGACATATCATTACCAGATGATATTATGGTTTTTAAACAATCTTTCTAAGCCGAAGAGGTCAAACCTTACGTCCAAAAGCATTTTATGATATGGGTAAAAAAATTTAATTAATGCACACATACAAAAGATAACTATGGTGATCAAAAATTTAATTATTTTGTCGTATTATTAAACCACTTTTTATAAACAAAACACCCAATAAACCCACAGAAAGATCAACGAATAACCGAATAATATTTTTCGGAGATTTGAAACGAACCTGTGCAACTCATCCCCAAAAAAGAATTCAAAATTCTCCCTTCTAAGTATAAACTAACATTGGAGTACAACAAAATGAAGCTAAAAAGATATGTACTAATCTTAAGCTTTTTGCAAAATAACTTTGTTTAAGAACAACATAAGCTACAAGTACCAAAAACATGGCTACTTTATTTTATTAATACTAGCTTTTTTTATTAGCACGAGCTACCAATGTATTCAAAATTAATGTATCATTTAGTTATATTTACCATTGACTTAGTCGACACATATTTTTTATTTTTTTTATATTTTATATTTTTTTACATATGCTTACAGACTTTTAAATTTGTTACAATTTTTTTATGTGGGACGACAATTATTATTTTACTTATGTGGGACAACCACTGTTATTATCAATTTATTTTATCTGGCTCCAGCTTGTAAAAATCTTAACCTCGTTGAGTTCTGGAAGAAAAATTTTGGTCTTATTAAACCTAATATTATTATTTATTAAAATTATTGAAAAATAGAAAATCGGACCAAAAGATTATATGATTTATAGATAATTTATGACATATAGCATGACTTTTATGCACACTGTATATTATTGTTAAAACATATTACAAATTATACGATTTTAAATAAATTATGATATTAAAACACTTCATTTTTTACAATTATTTGTATTAGATTTTATAAATGTTCAATAATATTTTTGGGCTAAACACGTTCCTGTCTTTCTTCTTTTAATGCACTACAATATATTAAACCTAACCTGAAATTTTTCTTAAAACTATTTTACCTCGGTTCAGCAAAAATGGTGTTTATGAATTTTTTTATTTGCCAAAAGGATATAATACAAAATAAATATGTGGCCAATACACCAGTTTGTAAGGCCATCATACCAAAAAAAATAAATATGTAACTAAAAATCTATTTAAATGCTGGTTCCTATCTGGAATACTGGATATTCAGCTTTCTTTCAGTTGAATTACCCTGTGTCACTGATGTTTTTATGTTGTTTAATCGGCCAACAGTCTACTTGTCCATTTGTCTACGTGACTTTCTATAATTTCCCATTTTCAAATAAACTTTTGGTTTTTCCTATTAACTAATATTTCTTAACTTTAAAACGTAATTTGCTACTTCTTATTACACTAATTTTTAATACTTAATTATAAAATTAACCCTAGAATTAGGGTTTAATGACCCCTATATTGCATTGAGTTCATACTATGCACTTTTTTTTATCACTTTATGGTTTAATTTTCAGTTTAGTTTTTTTTAATTCATAAAGTTTATGCTTTTCTACATCTTTTAAGTTATATTTTCTTCATTTTGGTATTCGCGCCACTTAGTTTTTTATTAAAATTCTATATACTGTCACTTTCTTGTTTTTCTCATTTTTCTTTTAAGAATTTCTACCACTTTAAAAAATATTTTATGGTTTCATTCTTTACATATAGACTTAGTTTGTTCTGTACTAACCTGTTCTAATGCCCAATCAATCTAACTTACATCTAACAAAAATTGAAAATATGCAACGTCATGTTTTTGACCCTTTGTATCTGTATATGGTGCTTTATTTTGGTTCATAATTTTGAAATACTCTGTATGTATTAAGTTATTTTACTTGAAAATTATTCATGGGGTTTAATATTAAAGTTTTATTATATTTTTAAAAAACCATAATCTTTGTAGTGCTTTTTACACGATACTGTGTATTTACGCTAATTTTCTTTTTAAGTCGTGTTACCTTGTGTTTATGCTTTTCTATGTACTTTATATTCCTCTACAAAGTTATATCATATCCTAATATTTATATTTATATTCCCTTTTATTAATTAAGATTCCTTTTTAGTCCTTGAAATTCCTTAAAATTTTTATAATTTTCACCCTATTTCTGTTTTTGTCTCTTTGAATGTTAAATTTAATTATTGTATTTAGGTATTTTGTTACAATACAATATACATATAAAATACACATATACATATAAAATACAATACAATATAAAAGTGCCGTTTTGTGTAAATTTGTGTTGTTTAATGTTAATTTTACAATCAATTGCTTAAAAATAACAAATGAACAAAAAGACAAGTGGATTGGTTAAACAAGGCATGTTAATTTTTGTTCTTTCGTCCTTAAAGATAGAAATGTTACAGGGGAACCACTAAAACATCAGGTGTTATATTATACGATATTACTTTCACTCGGTTAATATCATTATTTAAAGTCACAAAAATTAAAAGAAAGATTTTATGACGGTTGCTTTATAGAACTGTCTTAATAGCTATCAGAACATTTTTGTTTCACAAAATTTGAATTAAAAGCACCCCTCCGAATTAAGAATTTTCTCTAGAAATAAGAAAAGCTCTTCTTTTGTCTGCAATAAAATTTATAATTCTTTTGGTTAAATCCAGATTCCTATTTAAAATTCAAAACGTCCCCTAATAAGACTTAACGTTTATAAAAGTGGTTGATATCTGATATAGAAATTGTTTTAAAAAGAGTTTTGTATAATAAAGGATAATGCCCGTGACAAAGAAATGTATCTATTAGGTAAAAACAGTAATTCATTGAGGATAAAATAAGACTATATAAAGCTTAGAAAATATCAAAATTGTCACATGTAAAAATTATTTTCTTTTATCATTCTTAAAAGTAGGTTTTGTTATTTGTTTTATTTTTTTTCTTTAGATTAGATTATAACGTTACATAACTTTAATAAAAGTGTAAACTGAAGTAATATAATTGCTTTTTATTTTGCCTCAAAATTTATAAATTTTCTCATGAACATATTTTAATAAATTAATTAAAAATATTTTTGTGCCAAAATGGGCGGTTAAAAAAGGTTGGATATAGGTTCGGGCCGAGACGGGCGAATTTTAGGTGCCCTACCTGATCCCTGGTGCCGCAATGGGCAAATGTTCTGAGCTCACTTTCTCCATTATATTTTCAATTTTCTGTTTTTTTGTTACCAGAGTTTTTTTAGTTGTTAAAAACCTTTGTATGTATTCTAATATAGCGGGTTTTTTAAATCACCATCCGCTTCTTAAAGCCGGAGTCTCCTGCGTCCGATTTCCGACCATCCGACGTACGAAAGTTTTTTAAATTTTGTGTCGGAAAACTTGCATGTCTCATTGATCCGAAATTTCGGATCCGATATCCAGTAAAAAAAAAAGAAAATAAGAACATTTTAAAGGTCAACCTGTGAAACTGCAACGAAAAATAGAGGAAATAATAACCTAACTAAAACTTTTTTAATAATTTTAATTTTGCAATTATCGCTATAAAACAGATATCTTTATTAATTTTTAGTGGAACTAAAATATTATTTAATGGAAGAAGAGAAAATGGTTGTTGAGTATGAGGTAAATTCAGGTTAAGGTTAAAATTTTTTAAAGATTTTAAATTATAGCTGTTTATTTTAATATTCAATATATATTGAAATTACCCCAACAAAGTAAATAAAGTAAGGTTAGAAGACCAGAAAGAAACGTCCGACATCGTACAAAATTAAAATTAATTTAACTCCATCCGACGTCGGATAAAATGTTAAAATATTCGGATGAAAAATGGCGCCAAAATGTTCTGACCAATCAAAATACTTTCGGATGATCGGATCGTCGGAAATCGGACGCATGAGACTCCGGCTTAAGTTTAAAGATATAACTTACTGTAACTAAAAAGTTACTGTTAGGTTTCACAGAGTGAGTTTTTACACTGTAAGAACTTCTATAGGAGATGTCGTTTTAGTAAACCTTTGTAAGTAGCTTTAGCAAGAAAAATGCGTTTACATTTGACAGACGTGTTGTAAGGATATATAGCCAAAGTGCTAGATAAAATAAACACGCACTTCAAGCTGCCAGATTAGTGCGGTGCATTACTTATTTTTAAATATTTCACATATTTAACATAATAAAGGTGCCAAATTTTAGTATTTTGCACCTTGTAAGCCGACTCAAGTTAAACGCAATGTTTTTTATTGATAACCAATGTTCCCATTTTTTTTTCTACACGTGATAGTTCATCTATTCTTCTTTACGGGTCAAAATGCCCATGCAATAAGATTTTATCGCTATTGCGGGGTTGTGAAGGCACGTTCTAAGCTTTGATCCTTTTCCTGGAAAAGCAATTGCTGCAGTTCGATCCAGATACTTTAATTTAATACAATATGTTTTGTTAGAAGTAAAATTAAAATATTGGAAAATTCGTTTTTACACAACTTCTTACGCTAATACACCCACAATCAAAATTGTGTGGATAAACTCTGTGCAACATATATGTGAAAAAGAGCCTACCTTTCGTTTTTTTTATTTTATTCTTTTTAAATATATTGATAAATAAAATGTAAAACAAGGCTACATTCGGTGTTTAGTTGAAACAATGAAAAAATATATTAACCTTCTTTTTATTATTTAAAAAACAATATTATTTTTTCGGGAGATTTTGCAAAAGTAATTATGTTTTTCTAAATACCGTAGCCAGATAACATTTTTTCACTCACCAATCTTCTTATGCAAATATTTTAGTTAAATTTGGGAGTTAAATAGGAAATTTGATCAAATTCACAAATAGAGGATTTGCTTTTAAAAGTCCGATTTTCCCCCGGGGCACCATACTAATATATTTTTTAATTACAATATTTTAACCCAGTCTATATTACCCTCAGTCATTGGTAGCACCTTTTCGGACGCCCTGTATACACATCTTTTTTTGTCTGTGTTAATTTATGTTAAAATTCTCATGAAAAAAATATCTAAAAAGTTTATTTCCACTTTTTCAAAGAAATAATATCAATCAATTCGCATCCATTTAGGTTGTCTTGAAAACTTTTGCGAACTTTTATTAATTGAAAAAGTTTCTGTTACGACTTATTCATTGAAAGTTTTTAGCCTAAGAGGATTGATAAGTTTGTTGTTAATGAAACTGCAATATTATGAATACTTTTAGGTAACAAAAACTATTTGGTTGGCTTTTGTGTTGATGTTACAGTACGTATCTGAAAATCAGAGTTTTTTTGCATAACCAGTCAAATGAGCGCAGTGCTGACTTGATTTTTGATTACGCTGTCCAACATAGAAGATTTTTTCTGCCCTCTAAAATAAAAATAAATGTTTTTAAATATGTGGAGTATGCTGCTTTAGAAGCATACATTAAACATGTTATATCTAAAGTCGCAAATTGTAAGGAACCAAATTTTCTTATCTTATATTAGATGTAAAACACATAGGAAAAGGTGATTTAAAGGTCTATTTAAATCCTTAGAAAATCCTCTTTATAACGTAAGTTTTATAACGTGGATGTTTCAAAAAATGTGTTAGGCCTAACCAATGCAAAATACATAACAAGGCCGTTTAAGTTTCGAAACTAGAACGTTGTATTTTTAACGTAACTACGATTTTGTTAAGTTGAAGGAATTATAACGAAACTATTAGGTTTAAGGCGCTGTTATTGCTTCAAGATGATTAACGTAACAAAGGAACAAGAAAACATAAATGTAACGTAATTAGGATGATTTTTTGCTTAGTGGGAAGTCGAAGCAGTATCGAGTATCAATGAAATTCACATGCATACATTATTAAGTTAAATAAAATACAATTAGCCGACTTTAGTTACAAAAAATTATAAAAAATAAGTTGATAGTTGCTGAATCTCTTAGTTTTTTACAAATTCATTTTACTAAAGTTGCTAGAAACATATTTTATTACAAGGAAGTCGATGCAGTATGAGTGAATGCAAAACTCGCCTGCGGCTCGTTTTGCAAACTTCACTTTGCGTGCGCTAAAAACCTACTTACCACACTTGTTATGTAATTTACTATTATGTATTCTCATATAAGTTTATGGTCTCTTTTAAAAATTAACCTTCTTTCTTAAGTTAATGGCGTGTCCAAAGTTATAGCATGCGGTACTAAAAAAAGCCGTTAGAGACCCGACGTAGTACATATATGTCCGATTTACCCCAATGCCTTGTTCGAAATCCTCGTCCAACGCATTTTAGGGTGTAAACCTTAATCTAGCTAGAGTGAGTTTACACTTGTTAAGCATTTATAGGGTTCACACTAGCTCAAGAGCGTGTGCGATTTTACAGTGTTCCCGTGATGAAAAGTTGCATTGCATTAATTGCCCTCTTTTATTGTTAAACTTTTCAGGACCATGCTCTGAGGCGCGGCAAACTTTCGTCACTAGAAAGTTACTCAGATTATCCATCGCAACCAAAATCTCCAAAATTTGTACTTGACATAATCCCAACCGCTGTGTTCACACATCGTCGTTTGTGGTTGGGCCCAGTAGGATATTTTGGAACATGCGCTAGAGTTGCCGGTTATTGGCAACTCTTGTTGCCACCGTATGGACCGGAATCCGAAGCTAAGATGAACACAAGGCTTAACTCAAGGTGTTAGCATACCGTGCTGATGAGTGTATGACATCCTGTGCCTTAAACAGGTGTCTCCAACGGTGCCTCTGAGATACAGCTCGACCTCTCAGAGTATCTAACCTTACTGCGGTAATGCGGGGCTCTGCCGTGGTGGACTATTACTTCCCTAGCTCCAAACAGAAAGCGGATAGAACCGCTTTCATGGGGAAAAAGTGACAAAGGTGCGCTGAACGAAACGGATAAATCCGTGCCACTCAAGGTCACAAGCAGACAAATGTGCGCCGACCGAAACGGGTGAATCCGTTTCGTAAGGTGCCCCCGAAGTCACCGGCGCCTGTTTTACGGAAAAGGGCTAATCCATCCCGAACAAACAGGTGCTAAGGAAGGGTTTCCTTAGTCCAATCCATCTGGTTCCTGTAACAAGGACCTGGTAGCTACCCACGTCACTAGACCGGGAGAGGAGGGCATGATGGATCTAATTGTCTGCTCGTCATACTCTCCAGGAGACAGGGACACCAGAACACATCAGAACACATTGTACTCGTGTCCGGTAGTGATACGAGTAAGAGGAGATGTAAGAACTCTCTCCCAATCTGGTATCGGATTCATTAGAAGTCCGATCCTATTGGGAGAAATATAAAAAGGTTTGAGCCACAATAGACCGAGCGGTCGCAGTGGAGGGCGTAAAAAGTCCACTCACTTTAAACCTACCTACCTACCTACCTACTTGACATAATCTTAAAAAAGGAGTACTTTAATCTGGAAGATTTTTTACAACCGACTGTTTACTCGAATATTTGAGTTCATTTTTACTTGATACTCGATTCGACTTCTACAGTTATCTATCCTATGGCTTCTTTTTAAAGAAAATATATAAAATTTCTTTGTAAGAGTGCCAAACCTATTTTGTTATATTATATACAAGGTTTTCTTTTATCTGTTTAATTGATTTTAAACGTAAAATGCCCTACTAAATTATTTATTGACAATTAGCTAACATTTAAGTTATACCCTGTTGTTAAGATTTTTCTTTTTTACTTCTTTGGTTATTGTAACCCATTATTAAATCTATTGCTAACTTTAACAACGAGATTGTCACTCGGCCGTTAGGGTTTAATAGTAAATTGCCAATAAATTATTTATTTAATCTTAAGAAATAGCATATAGCCTGAAAAATCCAAAACAAAAATAAAAACCTATCGTAGCTGTAGTTGCATATTTAAGCATATCAGACTTTAATTATGTTAAACTTCTTTACCATCACTAATTTTTTAAAATTTAGAAGCAAAATATTTGACATTGTATCCGTTAGAACTCATGAATAATAGAGTAACGTATTTAGACATGTCCAAATGCCGATATAATGTAATAAGTTACGTTCGGCCAGCAGGACCGGAAATAGAGACTACATACGCTTCCAGGACTGTTCGGCAGAAATTGCCCGCTTTGCAGGACAACCGTGTCACACAACCCGTTCTCCCATTTTCATTCAGGAAATTGAAAACCAGACAATGCAAATTTTACATCGAAGCGTAGCCGGTAAATTTAAATTAATTCGTTTTGGGAGATTTCTATCGTTTTAATTAAAATTAAATTAGAGATTTGATTTTCACGTTGTTTTTTTTTTATTTAGGGTAAACTTAATTTTCATACCTTACCTAACTTGATTTTGTTTTCCTTTTATATCTTGGTCTAGTTCATCGAGGCTAAAAGCCAAAATACTAACGTACTATGAGTGTTTTAAGTAACGTAAGAGGTAGTTTATTAAAATAAAACTTAGGGATTAGATTTTTTAGAGGACAAGAAAAGACCTGATTGGATGAGAAAAAGTAGTTTGTGGCACCAAAAAGAAATCTAAGCTTTTTGAAAGCTACTCTGTCTAATATGTTTGTACCAAGTAACGCCCGCCAAGTTAGATGATTTTTTGTTCTGCAGAACATGGCCGCTTATAAGAAAAAATGAGTATTAGTAAACTTTATTCATGACAGCAAACATAATTATGTTTTTAAAACATTAAACTGGAAAAGATTTTGTATAATCTCATCCAATAATCACACTGATACACAAAATTTAGTTTATTTGTTGTATCTACAATAACAGATATACATCGATTAAACAAGAAAAAAGAAAACTTAAGAGCCAAGGGCAAAGTTTATGTAAAAGACCGTAGGAAGAAATACTTTTAAATTTTGGAATTAATGAATTTTTCCATTACCTTGCTAACAACTACGAGGATATATACCGTGTGATCTAGAAGTGTGACTCGGCCCCTTTTTTTTCTGCATTTTTTTAAGTAGCAAAATAAAACTTTGGGATATCATATAGGTATTGTCAAATTTGATGTTTTTTGACAAATCACGTGATATCCGGTGACTTCCGGTTTCACCCGAAATGACCTCAACTTCATGTTTTCAAGTAAGACACTCTATATATTTTTGCGTCCAACGGTACCCCATATGTTAAATTTTGACAGCCTTATTTTTTTATTTGTTGTTTTTGATCTAGATCTTGTCAGTACATTACAGTTTTAAATTTTTATTCTTTTTTTTAACTTGAAATTAGTCTTTTTAGGCTAAGTGTTTTTAATGACAAGGTAAACCCATATTATCTCATTGAAAAAAATGGATTATGTTCACATTGAAATTTCAAAACGCGATGAAACTAAGCGTGAGGCATTTTCAGGGTGTTTTTTTTTTATTTTTGATTAATTAATTGACATTAAAATATTATTTTTTGGCCCGTCATGGCCATCTAGATCAAAAAAAAATGACAAAAAAATGTTTCAAACGTTTCCAAATCTGTTATATGGGTTACTTTTGGACGCAAATTGTTTCCAAAAATCCAAAAATTAAAAAATATGTAGGGTGTCTTATTTAAAAATTGAAAGTACAAGCCCTTTCCGATGAAATCAGAAGTCACCGAGAGTCACGTGTGTTATCAAAAAACGTAAAATTTGACATTATACAGGGTGTTTCCTAACTACGGTACGAAACTTCAGAGAGTGATTGGCTAGGTCGTTTTAAGAAAAAAAGTTCCTATGAACATATGTCCGGAGTTGGTTCGTTTCTGAGGTACAGGGCGTTGAAGTTTAAAGAAAAAGACGGTATTTATAAAATATCATAAAATCTGGCTTATTTTAGCTTCTAACTAAGATTAAAATTTTTAGCTCCATGGCGTCTCAGTGGGCACCACAGCCATATTATTGACGAAAAAAGTACACCGATGACTTTTTCTTATATTTTTTATATTTTTTAAGATTAAGCAACTAAAAATACAACTTTTTACTTTTCTGTGTTTTCTTCATATCTAGCTTCGTTTTCGAGAAAAAAAAAAAAACCACTTTAAAGCTCATTCTAAAAGCTATCCATGGACAACATAAAATAAAAACCAAAAATAAAAATAAACTTTCGACCTTAAAGTAATGAGCAAAATGTCCACCTTCTGATAAAATACAGGACTGCAACCATTGTATTGAGTGTCTGACACGTGCAAAAATTCCTGGAGTATTCCTTATGACATTGCAATTGTCAATTATCCGATTCCTCAAGTCATTCACATCTAGTACAGGAGTTTTATAAACAAGAGCTTCCAAATGGCCCCATAAATGAAATCAGAGGATTCATATCAGGACTGCAAGGTGGCCAATTTTGAGGTCCTGCACGTCCAATCCAGCGATTAGGGTAGGTGATATCGAGATGCTGACGAGCAAGAGCACTAAAATGAGCTGGAGCCCGTCGTGCATAAACCACATGTTGACTCTTACTTGTACGGGTACTTCTTCTAACAAAATGGGTAAATGATCTTGCAAAAAGTCCGTCACCTGTTAATCTTGCTGGTAAAAAAAATGAGCCAATTAGGTAGTCACCAATAATTCCTACCCAAACGTTCAGCGAAAATTGTTGCTGAAAATGACTTTCTCTAATAACGTGGGGATTTTGGTCGGCCCAAAAATGGTTATTGTGAAAGTTCATAATAGCATCTCGTGAAAAATTTGCCTCGTCCGTAAATAAAACATTTGGTAAAAAATTATTATTGTATGCCATGGTATGAATCAACTACCTGCAAAACATTAATCTTGTTTGAAAATCCCGAGGTAGCAAGAGCTTGGAACCCCTGTATGTGATATGGGTACAGGAGGTTTCTTTTTAGAACTTTCAAACGGTTTTTAGGCTGACTTCAAGCTGCTGTGCAATCTTCCTGTACCATTTGAAGGATCTTCTTCTATCGCATTAAGTATAGCTTTTCCTAATTCAGGCGTTGTTACAGTTTCTGGTCTTCCACCACCTGTATTTTTATTAAAACTCCCAGTTTCACATAACCTTGCGTGTAGCGTTCTAAATGTTTCCTGGTAGGGATATCTGTCCTGGTAAATTCTTCGTGCTTCTTCCGCATTCCCATTTGCTAATCCATAAATAAAGTGCATGTCAGCCATTTCAGCGTTAGTAAAATTATTCATAATGGATCACTGCTAATTGACAACTCTGAATTTTACTGATATGACAATACTATCACTGTGAGCTGGTCTCCAAAGCGGGTAAGTAGGTACTAGATTGGACTTCGCAATAATTTGTTATTAAAAGTATGCCAAAAATGTGATAATAAAAGTCGTACAAGTAAAATGTTTATTTTCATAGTAAACCAGATATGAGGTTGCTTCATCTAAAAAAAATACAAAAAAAGTCATTGGTTCACCAAATCGTTTAAGGATATTTATGATATTTAAATATCGTTTTTTTTAAGTGTCAGACACTCAATGACAAATCGATTGCAGTCCCGTATTTTATGAGAAGGTGGACATTTTGCTCATTTACTTTAAGGTCGAAATTGTTTATTTTTTATTTTTGGTTTTTATTTTATGTTGTCCATGGATAGCTTTTAGAATGAGTTAATGTGGTTTTTATTTTTTTTTCTAGATATGAAGAAAACACAGGATAGTAAAAATTTGTATTTTTAGTTGCTTAATCTTAAAAAATATAAAAACTATAAGAAAAAGTCATTGGTGTACTTTTTTTCGTCAATAATATGGCTGTGGGCCCACTGAGACGCCACCGAGCTAATAATTTCAATCTAGTTAGAGCTAAATAAGCACCTTTTTACTTTAAATAACTGCACCAAATTTCGACCAAATTGGTTTTAGGATATTTATGATATTTTATAAATACCGTTTTTTTTTTTAAACTTCAACGCCCTGTATCTGAGAAACGAAGCAACTCCGGACATATGTTCATAGGAACTTTTTTTCTTAAAACGACCTAGCCAATCACCCTCTGAAGTTTCGTACCGTAGTTAGGAAACACCCTGTATAGATATTCCCAAGTTTAATTTTTCAGTTTCAAAAAATGCAGAAAAAAAGCTGGTGAGACATCCCCCTGGTTCACCCGGCATAAATGTATCATTAAAACGAATCATCTTAGATCCTTTTTTGGGAATAGATTGTACACGTGCGGACTTACAGCTTTTCAAAACAATTCACAGAACATCTTTTTTAATGCGATTTTTGGTATTTAGAAGAAACGATGCGCTTTATCTGATTAATCCTAAACATGTTTTCGGACATTTTACGAAGAACAAAAGCAACTCTTAGAAAAAGCAAATCAACAGGAAAATAAAAGATGAAATTTACAGCAAATTATTTTGCAAAAAAAATTGGGCTTTTCTTTAAAAGTAAAAATAGTTTTGTCTTTTAAGGTTAGTACATAAGTTTTACCTGCTATTTTTGGTAAAAGACCAAAATTTATTGTCGTTTAAGCAAAAAAGGTTTTAATTTTTAATGCAATTTTTAAAACCAAAAACCCCAAGGTAACGTCCAAGCTGACATAGAAGGCCAACACGAATTGCAAGTCCTGGGAGAACTCTCCTGTGGGTACCAAGACATTCGGGAATAAAAGGCAACAAAAAAGCGGATGAGCTAGCGAAACAGGGATCATCCACATTACACTTTGGACCAGAACCTGCCCTTGGAGTGACACTAACCAAAGTACGAGGACTAACCAGGGAATGGATCCAAAATAAACACGAAGAATACTAGTCCAGCAGCAGTAGAATAGGAGATGGAAAAGGCTTTATAAGGGACTCATCCAAAAGAACGAAGAAAGAACTACCCAGACAAAGTAGGAAAAGATTTCGCATAACAGTAGGGCTGCTAACAGGGCACACACGATAGGCTCATACAATAGGGTCCTAAGTTGCAGAATGTGCGACGAGGGGAAAGAAACAGCCTACCGTATCCTGTGCGAATGTAAAGCGTTGAATCACAAAAGACAGGCATTATTTGGGCAACCGAAAGTGAGCCAACAGGAATATATCAACCAATCAGTCTCAGGGTTATACAGACTTGTAGAAGAAACAATACTAATGGGAGGATTGGTATAAAAAAATGAAAGATTAGGCCCAAAAAGCCCAAGAAGGTGCGCTGCTTCCGGTAATTAATCAAGACGGCTTCCAGAAAAGGAAAAGAAGAATAAGACCATCTCCAGTAGTTCACCATTTAAAATTAATTGTTTATATTGTGTTTAATATGTCTGGCTTAATAATCAAATAAACCATAAATCTACAGAAACTTTATTATTACACAATTTATTATCAATTGGCTTCCATGTTGTATTGCTTCAATAAAACGTATTAAAACTAATGGCTTATTCGAAATAACTATGGTGTATTAAATAGTACAAATATTTTTTATACGTTATGTTAGAATTAAAGTTTTGTCTTTTTGTGTTTTCTTAAATCCCTTTAATAACGTACAGTACTAGAAAACACAGGTTGGTCCACTTTAAGTAAAGGTTTATTTCGCAATTACCTGGGACTATATTTGCATTTATTTTAATATCTGTGTGTTAATGGCATAACGGGTAAACGTGACCCGAATTAGGGAGAAATATCCGCCGAAAGATGTAGAACGATAACTTAAAAATAATTACGTAAACTTAGCATTTTAAATTATATTTGTATTTTATTTTAGATGGTTCATCCTTCGTAAGGCGCTAGCTAGTTGTCGGAGATAGAAATCAAACAATATTGAAAGGAAAAATTCAATAATAATAATTTATTTATAATTCAATATGTTATATGTCTAGTTATTTACTTATTCACTTTGCGAAAAGCATTTTTTTAATTATCACCATAAGGTTTTCCTCTCAAAAGATCAGCCCGGCTAACAGAGATAAAAGTTGCTTGTCTAAAGAAATGCTTCGTGTATTGTGCGGGATGTTTGTATTTTGTAAACAAAGTTATTTCTTTTGGTGCAATCAATGTAATTTAAAAATATCAATAATAATGGGGAAACGTAAATCGGAACGCCTCCGCACCATAAGTAGTTGCCAACAAACTCTGCTATCGGCTATATTAAGACTAAAGCCCAGTGGCTGCAAATTTAAGGTTTGGACGCCCTGTATAGTGACTATTGCTATTAAGACCCTAAAATAAACTAAATATACAAAGTAAATTTACAATAAATTTTACAGTTTACTACACTATAATTTTTGCGATATACCAATGGGAAGTATCAACAATTCCAAATTAAAAATTTTTTCCTCTGACAAATAATTAATTCAAAAATTTATTTATTTTAAAATCATTGAAGAAAGAAAAAGGTTTTTATTTACTCTTCTACTAGAGTCGCCTTAATTAATTTCAAGAGGTTGGAAGAGTTATACATAACTTATTATCTAAAAACAATATTATCTGTTCACAACTTTATCAAAGCTTACTTTTACAAAAAAATATGTGAAAAAAGGTTTAAAATTTAACTCAGAGAAATTGGCAAAAATTCGCTTTAAATCAGCAAGAAATGTATTTGACTTTCATTTGAAAACCGAAACGCCTTACTATGAAGCGAATTCATTGACGTTACGTTACACTTAAGAATGTTTTTTATTACTAGGAAGTTAGAAAAGTTAAAATTAAAATTTTAAATCATTTTAATTTTTTGGAGACACCCGGTATTAATTCTTGACTCACTATCTCATCTATAAGTTCAAATATTACCTTTACTCTCTGTTAATCTTCAAAAAAAAACTGTCAATCACTAATCCCTTTTCCTTTTCCTTTTTATTCACTGCTCCCAGCTAAAGCATTTCCTTTCACAGTCCTGTACAATCACTTTTAATCACTTTACTTTACCTTTAAACATTACGTACATGTCAAATTAAATTTGACAGAAAAATTCTAAAAGAACTTTACTGTGTTAAAAATGAAGACTTCATACAAAAACCTTATAACTTTATTTGGCTACAGAGAAAAGATGTGATAGACAATGTTCTTGTGCTAACACTGAGAAAGTAGCATTAGCTACCATGGAAACTGACATTCTATCAAATTATTTAAATAGAAACATTTCGGTGAATTTTTCGAATATGCTATAAACAAATTTTACGTTCTTAAAGTAATAAAATAAGAGAACTTTCCAGCCATGTAGTCCAATAAATGAAGGGACAAAGCTGTAAATAAATCTGTACAGTTTTCCCTTGTGGCGCAATTCTTAGGTCTTCGGAGATGCTTTTGAGCGAAAAAAAATTATCAACATTAACAGGTGGGAAAGGGCTGAAAATTGCCCCTCAAGGCCCGAAAAATAGGTTTCCCGAATATCTGCCAAAATATGCGAATTGGAGAATTTTTGCTTTTCCAAAAGTGAGGATTGCTATGAAATCTACAAAAATGGTCTCCATAATTTTTTTCGAAAAATCGCTAGTTTTCGAGATAACGGGTTCCAAAAGTCCCCTCATTTTAGCTGCCGCTCTACAGGTAGAATGCCGCTATCTTTATGGATTCATTTATAAGCGGACAGACGAATTGTTCCATTACTCGGGCAATAATGTACATTTTTAAATCATTTAAAGTTTATTGAAATGTAAAAACCCGTAACTATCATTGCATATAAGTTTGGGTCCATTCTGATTTTTTTAGGATAATGAAAAAAGCGGTCACAGTTTTTTTACAATATTTTGTGACTATCTTATAAATTTATTGATATTTTTTTGAAAAAATGGTTTGTTATTGACAATGATCCCAGAAAATTTTCTTTGCCATCTTTCTTGCGTTTTGATAAAAAACTGTTTTGCACATCTGCATTTTTTAGCCGTTTAGCCACATCTATCCAGTGTGAAATGTTATGAATTTTTCGACGGCCGTTTTTCGCGAAAAATATTGGTGTTGCGAAAAAAATGGTAGGGATCGTTTTTGTAGATTTCGAGGTAATCTTCATTTTTTGTCAAAACAAAAATTTTCTAATTCGCATATTTTGGCAGATATTCGCGGGAAACTTATTTTTGGGACTGGAATACACTGGATAGATGGTAGTAGTAGTTTTTCACTAAAAAATGCAGATGGACAAAACAATTTTTTATCAAAACGCAAGAAAGATTGTAAAGGAAGTTTTCTGGGATTATTGAACACTTGCTAAGGTCTCATTATAAAAAAGAAATGTTATTACCAAACAATTTTTTTAATATCAATAAATTAATGAGATACTCTCAAAATATTGTGAAAAAAAAAACTTTTTTCAATATTCTAGAAAAATCGAAATGGACCCAAACTGCAATGATAGGTACAGGTTTTCCCATTCCGATGAACTTTGAATGATTAAAGAATGCAACAATATTGCTTATAAGTAAATCCATAAAGATAGCGGCATTCTAGCGGTAGAGCGGCAGCTAAATGAGAGGTCTTCAGCGGAAAACCTATTTTTCGGGCCTTGAAGGTCCGTTTTAGCCCTTTCCCACCTGTTAATGTTGATAAACTTTTTCTTGCTCGAAAGCATCCGCGAAGACCTAAGAATTGCTTCACAAATGAAAACTGTACAGATTTATTTACAGCTTTAGGTATTTTCAGGTCTTCAGTTACTGGACTAATGGTTAACTTCACCAAACACACAGCTGTACTGCCTGTCCCCGGTCTCTCGATTCACGGACCTTGCCATCCGACCCCTTCTTCTTTCTTTTATTTTATGTGCTTTTTTTCTGGCGGGCGAAATCTCGAGACTTTATTGGATATGCTATGTCAACACGAGTTTACAAAAACATGTCAATGTGTTAGCAAAGCCTTTGTTTCGTTGTTTTTAGGTCGGTAAAAATTAAAAAAAAAATAATAAATTTATTAAGGCGGCGTTGTCACAGGGATAGATTTTTATTATTTTATAAAAATTTAGAATGAATGTTTGCGCACTTGTGGCTATAGGAAAAATTGCTTCCAGGTTACAGATGTGTCTGCAACAAATGTTATTATTGACAATCACTTTTACAGGTATTTTTTTTTACCATTTGCTTTTGCAAAAATTTACTTACATTTATTTCTGTTTATAAGCTTGACCCTTGTAAATATCTGTTTTATAGAGCAACTAAATTTATATGCTTAATGATTTTAATATTTATTTTTTGTATCATTAAATAAAAGTCTTGTAAGTCGCTATTAGCTATAGGCTATTAGTCCCCTATGTTCTGTCAGGTTAAATATTAAAAAAAGTTTCTCCTGTTACCCACCAACATAATAGTTTTAATAAAAATGAATGAACCCTTGTTAAACCTCTTCGAAGTTTTTAACTTAAAGATTAACTTTTTATTTAAACCATTATGTTGGGGGGAAGAAATTTCTCATTTAGTATTTGACCCTACAGAACTTGGGGGACTTACAGTGTAAATAAAGTGACGTTATTTCGAAACCGGTTTGAATACGCGACATAAATGAAGCGTACTTAATTTTTAGTTAATAGTTAAGGGTTTGTAGAAAACTTTGTCCAAAGTTCCTATTAATGCAGGACATGAAAAAGGGGTTCATGAGTGTCACATCTAGTCCAACCCTGTTGCTGTCAGTAATTTACAATACTTTCTTTGATGGTAATTTGAAGAGTCCTACTTGGTATTACATCTTATTAAGATAAAATTGGAATATCCAAAGTGGTTTAATTTTTATGTCTAAAAAACTTGAATCCATTGTAGCTTTTTGGGTCCCATTATCTTCAAAGGGGAGACCTACACGAAAAAAGGTTTATATGAACGTGTTGTATTCTTTTTACTGATTTTTTCATATTTGGAATTCACGGACTCCCCGTATAAAAAGTATTTTCTGAACTTTTTTGCAATACTCGATTTTTTAATCTTCGTTTGTTAAAGTCCCAAACATCTTTTGGATTTGCTTCTCTTTGATATTTCCTTGCTTCACATCTGCAGTTATTTATTACTGTGCTTTTGGTCTCAAATTTTTTGATAGTCCTATCTACTGTTGATTTTTCGGATATCGGTCTATTCGGATGCTGAGCAGCGAACATGTCTGATACCTTTTGGTAACTATTTCCTTGATAGTACCATTTAATCATCAATACCTTTTCTTCAGTAGTGTAACTCATGGTTAATCTTTTCACTGTATGATTTTTAATAATAATAAAGCACTAAATTTTAAAATGACAATGTTAATTCACAGCTTACTGGTATGTTTATTGTTATTCGTAAATATGAGGCGCTAATAAGATAACAATTTTTAAAAATATATAAGCATCTAACTCGCAAACGGTGTTACCGAAAAATTCTAAGTTTTTAAAATGGACCTAGATTTGCAGGCTCTTCAATAAACTTTTATATAATTTTTCTTTAAAATAATTAGGGAAGCAAATAATTGACCCCATTAAAAATTACATGGGATTTCCTATATCTCGCCCGATGCACAGTGTTTTAGAATCCTAATCTAACTGACCAAAATTCAAAAAATGACAGTTTAAATATTGGAATTAAAATACGTAAAAAACAACAGATGTAGAGCTACTCAGAACAGAGGACGTAAGAGAGAGGTAATCAAACTTGTATAAGGAGAGTGGGGTTTATCCAAACATAAGCTATGACTCTTTTCACCTCCTAGATATAGCAATTTCACATCATTCCTAAAAAGTAGTTTAATAATTTTCTTTCTCAATCCATAAGTGATGGCTTCTTCTAGTAGTGGTAAGGGAATGTTAATTACCCTTACAATTACAATTTAAAACAAATTGGTGAGACAGCTATAATGTATATTAAAATTTATCAGAATTTACGTAAACTTTCATATTCAGAAATACATATTTCGTAGAGAACGTGCTAGAGCGCCATGACCTTTTTAAAAACATTTTCTAAAACTGTTCCCGAATAAGTTACAATTGATTTCAGATCCATATGTAGCCATACTATGAAGTAATCAGGTCTTTTTTTTTTCAGAAACTTTGTACAACGTTCCTTACATAAAATTGCCCAAAACCGACCAAAACTAACCAAATCTAACCAGACTTGACAATAACTAACCAGAACTGACCTTGTAACGAAACTTGTAAATTTTAATAATGAAAATTTGTTAACATTTTGGTCAATTTTGGTCAACTAGAAGAGGATTATGAAACACTGTGCGACGAAAAAACAGGTATAGTCTGTCTCAAAGGATATCGCTATGGCTTTTGACGGACAATACCCCAATAAACCTTTAACGATTTTATTACCTATTGTTATTGGGTAACCCCATTATTTCATAATGGCAGGGGTGGGACAGGTATTTCTTGAGTATTGACCATTGGGTATATGAATATTTTGGCTAATATTTAAGTGGCGGTGTTAAATTACCGTTTTTACTGTGTGTTTCGAAAAAGTTGTTTTACGAGAATATATGTCGCGTCGAAATCATTTGTCAATAGATGCGAAACAGGTTGTGAAAAATGTGTATGAAACATTAATCAGTAGAGGACTAATTAAACAAGAAGCTTTAAAAGAAACCTGTCTACTTACAAAAACTCTAATATCATCGATAAGGGATATTAGTGAAGAATTGAAAAAAGAAAAAGATGTAGTGATTTTCAATCTTACCGTATAGACAATAGTGATCAGGACCTAATAAGTAGAAAAACTAAAAAAGAAACGAGAGTAAGCCGAAGACGAAACCAATATAAATATTAGCCGTGCCACCCTCCATAGAGTTGTTTGTAAAATGGGATTTAAATACCGCAAAATAGACAAAAGACAAGTAGTAATGGAATCGCAGAGATTACGCACTTGGGGATTTAATTACCTTCAAAAAATTAAAAGATATAGGTTAGAATAAAGATCCATAATTTACCCTAATGAAACATGGTTCGATACACACGACACAGTACCCAAAATATGGGTTGATTCCAGTCAAAACTGTCACACGAAAGCACCTTCAAATAAAGGATAACGCATTACCATAATACACGCTAGTTCAGAAGACGGATTTTTCCCAAACTGCTTGATGTTGTCTGCAAAGAATATTAAGGATTCTAGCTTGAATTATCATGAGGATACAACTGCAGAACTTTTTGAAAACTAGTTTTTTTTTAATATTACAAACAACAGTGTTATTGTCATCGATAACGCAAGCTAACACAGCCGTCTGCTACACAAAGCACCAGCTTCATCAAGTTCAATAACTGAAATCCAGGAATATTTGTTAGAAAATAATATTTATTTTGAATTCAGTTACAAAAAAGCGCACATTTTATGCAATTAAAAAACAATATGTATGTGATAAATTGGCTGAACAGGCTGGGCATACTGTCTTACGGCTTCCTCCGTATCACTGTATATTTAACCCCATAGAGCATTTGTGGAACCAACTAAATTAAATCACAGAGCAGAAAATGTTACACCTACTTTAAGTCCCAGTGTTATAAATTTGATGAAAAATGTAATTACTAACATACAAAGAGAGCTGGAAAAATTCAGTATAGCACATTATAAAAATTGAGGACTTTTACATTTTTATACAATACAACATAAATCTATTGTAATTATTCCTAATGATGACTCTAAGAGTAAAACAGGATTAGATTTAGATATTTAGATTAAAAATGTAATTATGTATAGATAACATAATTATAAATTTCTCAAAACTTAGCATATATTTAATTTCTTAATGTAATTTTAAAATTATACCTACCTAAATAAACAATAAATTATAAATATTTATATTATTATAGTCCGTCCCTAATGTTCGGTCCTTTAATACCCACTGATCCGCAGTTTTATTGTTGTCGGCAATTTAAATGTCTCATTCTGTTTTTGTTGTAAGAAACGACATTAAAAAAATGGCGCACTATTTGTTTTATTTGCATTTCGGTGAACAATTATATGTTTTGTGCAGTGAAAAGTACTTTACTCCTTTAATTCTGATTGACTAAAGAACTAATATGCAACAGAAAGATATGGATGGCTTAATTATAAGAGTTCTATAAAAATTGTAAAAAAAACACGACTTTTTAATATTAAATTCATTAACAATGTACATAAGTATATAATAAAGGAAGAAAATTACGTAAGCCAGCATATTTTATTTTAAAGAGCATATTATATAAGCAATTTATCACCGAAAAATGTCTGGAAGAAAATGTAAAAGGATGTCGGCGTAACATAATCCAGTCTGGCTTATTTTAGAAAGCACTTGCCTTTAGTCATCTCTCATTTGGTTGATAAATCAAGCCGGTCTTTATAAGGACAAATTTAAAACTTAAACTTAATTTTTCTTTAAAAATATTGTAGTAACTTTATTAAAAAATAATTAACTCCAAGGGTTTTTAAAGAAATAATTGGTAAATATTTTTTATCAAATATTGTAACCTTATTTTCCTCACTTACAGATTTTTTTTCTGAACGTTTCTAACTTTTTAACAAGAACCACTTAGCTCCTTGGGGGCCATTCATTAATTACGTAAGGGTCCCGATGGGGAGGGGAGGAGTTAAGAATATCTATATATGCACTAATCGTACGTAATATTTTACAAGCCGAATTTTATTATTAAAAATTTAGTTCTATTTTGGATGCTGAATGGTTTTCTTTGGGTTAGATTTATAAGCCCGACAAAAAAGGGGGAAATTAAGGGGGTTTTTAAAGGAACTAGTAAAAAAGAAAAAAAGTTTTTTTTTTTTTACTATCACTATAATAATTAATTTTTTAAAAAAGTGACTGCGGGGTTAAATTAATTAAATATGATAATAAACAAAGTAAAAATTCCTCTTTTTTTTTAAAAAAAAATATCACAAAGAACGGATACCCAATTAATGTTTTAAAGTTATTTTGAAAAACCAAAAAATATAAAGAACTGCCAAAACCTTTTTCCCCCAAAAAAAATTCTGCCCGACAAATAAAATTATTAAGCGGGGAAAATATTTTTAAAAAATAAATGAAATATTGTGCACGACAATATTTTTAAAAAAACAGTAAAAAAACTGATCCACAATACAATGTCAACAGAAAATTAAAACAAATAAACGATAAGAAAAAAGTATAGCACGACAATATTATAAAAATAAAAAAAATTTTAAAAGCACGTCCTCAAGGGGCCACAAATAAGAAAGTTTTTTAAGAAAGTAAAAGGTGGAGTTTGTCAACTATTTTATACCTGTTCAAAAAAAAATGCTAATTTAATCACCACTCAGCTGATTTCTGGTTTTTAAAAAATAGCGGGTAAATGGGAAAAGTTTGATGATTTTAAAAAAACAATTACAGCATTTTGGGGTTTTACCTACTATTAACTATGTAGATTTAAGTCAATTAAAAAACACTGTTCTTATTTTTGAAACACTTGAAGTGTAAGCATGTTTTGGGTATAAAGATCCGATTAAAATTGGTTGATGTACCGAATGGCCCCAAATAAACCACGGGGGAAAAACGTAAACCCGGGGGCCCGGGAAAAAGGCCAAAAAGCTTTAATTGTCCAATAAAAAAATTAAAGGAAGAAAATTTTTTCATTTTTTCCCCTAAAAATTAAAAAAAATTTATTTATTTTTTCATTTAGAAAATGTTTTGGGGTTTAAAAAAATGTTTTTTTATTTATTAATATTTTTTTTCAAAATATTTTTTTAATTATATATTTTTATTTGATATGTTTTTTTTTTGTCGTGCAATACATTTTTGTACTATTTTTTTCCTTTTTTTTACGTTTAAAACACCACTTTAATCGCTAATTTCATTTTTTTTATAACATTTTTCCCCTTTTTCGTGCAATGCATTATCTTGTCGTGAATCTCCATTTTTAGCCGTCCCCAAAAATTTTTTTATTTGCTGATTTGTTTAAAAATTGTCGTGCAAGTGATGATGGGTATAAAGAAAAAATTATCGTTTTTTAAAAAAAAATTTTTTATTAAACTGATGTCTGCAAACGACGTGTTGGCGTGACTTTAAATATTCCCCGTTTTTTTTATCCCATAATGTGCACTTCCGCAAATTTTTTTTTTTTATTAAAATTTTAAATGTGTTCATTTTCAATATTATTTTTATGTTAGTTCTTTATAAAAAATTTTTAATTGATTTATGTTTTTTTCTTTAAGATTTTATTTTAAAACTTACATTTAATTATAATAATATTTCCCCCAAACTAAATAGT